>JALLBA010000149.1:0-27050 GCA_036939675.1 Cyclostephanos invisitatus | reverse complement strand
CAGCGTTCTAATGTCTATACGTTTTTCGCCTATCTGCTCAAAGAAATCACAGCCTAAAGTCAATGATCTCAAACTAAGGATTATTAATATGGTAGTAAAAGGACATACGATACCATCCTCCTCCAGTTAGTCCGCCATCCACCACCGCGATCCACCCACGGATTCGCGCATCGAAAAAAAGGAGAATATTATTAGAAGCCGGGCGAGGGAGGGATCTAGGTTTCACCCCCCCCCCCCCCCCCTTCCTCTTCGAGAGAGTTCGCTTCATTCTCTTCCCCTGACGCCCGGAGGAGGGACGAATCGGTCCGCCACAATTATCGGACCCGGACATCGATCGGGGGGGAAGCATATTATCATTACAACGAGAGCATTGGTTGCACGTTAAAAAATGAACGTCGAAAACGACGCGCCGGCGCCGTCCCGCGAAATGTCGACATCCGCCGGCGCGTCGGATGCGGCGGGGGCATCGAGGGGGGGGACGAGATCGATCACGCTCCACGAGCACTTGCATCGCGAATTGCGATCGCTGATCTCGGTCGCACCCCGCCACGACGACGTCGGCGACGACGTCCCCCCTTCCTCCCACGCCGCCGCGACGAAGCTGGCGAATTCAACGGACGTGCGTCGGAATTCGCATAACGAGGGACGACGCATGGGCAAAGTGGACGTCGTGTCGAGGCTGCTCGATGCCCTGCGATATGGAGGATGCGATGGACGCGTCGGGGGGGATCATGGGAGGTGGGGGGGAGGAGGGGCCGCGGGCGGATGCGGCGGCGGCGGAAGATCGACGACCGCGACGACGCTGCTGCACGGTTGCGTCGGATCGCATTGGGAGCTCCATCCCCGATCGTGGTATGATGATGTAGGAGACGAGGAAGGCGTCGATGACGACGACGACGACGACGACGACCCAGGAGACCATGACAACGATGGTGATTTCGTCATGGCGAAAGCCAACGCCAAGGAGGGGTCAGTGGGAGTAGACGACGTCGATGATGATGGACGGACAATCGGCGTGGCGAGTACGGCCATCCCAACGTCGGAATACGACGACGTGCCACGCGCTGCGCGGGGGGGAGGCCTGCGCCTGCCGGGATTGGACTTTCACAAGACCTTCCGCAAGGGTTACACGGTGCTGATGTGGGTCCGACCGACGCTTCACGATGCCCCGACGGACGGGAACGACGAGATTCGTCGTTGTCGACGTCTTCGACGTCGACGGTCGCCCCGAAGGCAGGTCCTGTACCGCTTCGCGACGTGCCTCGACGACGACGGCGATCGCGGCAACGACGACGGCGGCGGCGATAAATACAACGGCAGGACGGCTTCGGTGGGGGTATGCGCCATCCTCGGTCAATGGAGGGCGATCGAGGCGACGATCGACGACGAAGACGACGGGGGGGGTGGGATCGTGTCGACGATGCTCACGGCGAAAATCACCGCCTACACCCTGCCGAATAATAACGCCGATGCCATCCTTTCCCGGTTGTACCAGGGAGAAGACGACGATGTCGCACCCCCCGCGTCTGGGGGCGGCGGTAACGGCGGCGGTTCGGGCAATGATAATGTCGAGGACGACAACGATCATAATATCGTCGACGATGATGGGAAGGACAGGAGGAGGACGAGCAGGCGCGGCGCCACGAGCAGGTCGAGGAAATCGATCAACATCAGCTTCAAGGGTAGCGGGGGCGGCTCCGCGTACCCGGGTAGTAGCGCGGAGCACCTTCAGCAGCAGCAGCAGCAGCAGCAGCAGCAGCAGCAGCAGCAGCATGCGTCCGCTTTCACTCAATCCCATAGTCCTAAGAAGGCCGCGGCGTCCTCGTCGTCATTGGGGGGGAGGAGAAGGGGAGCTTCCCCACCACTGTCCATGGGCGGATGGGGACGACACGTATCGTCCGACATCACCCTCCCCGCGAACGAGTGGAGCCTAATCGCCATCCAGCACACGCATCCGTACCTGCGTCGACCGGAATTGATCGTGAGCGTCAACGGCGAGGGGATGATGAGGGGGGAGCTCGGTTTCCCCGCGTTGGACGCGACAGCGATCGCCCCTCCCGTATCCGCGGTGGGCGACGACGACGCGGGAGGATCCGTACATCATCATATTCGTCGTCGTGGCGCGGGAAGGGGAGGAATGAACCCCGCGGACGAGCAGGAACGACGGAGGCTGCGCGGGTTGGGGATACTCGCGGAATGTACCCTCCTCGACGGATCCTTCGATAACGGGGTGGAGGCGGAGTCGTTGGATCTCGATCTCCCCCCTCATCGACCTCATCCTCCCGTCTCCGCTGTCACCCCGTCGTCGTCGGAATCGACCACGGCGATCCCGACGACGAAAAAATGGAAGACGACGTTGCGATCATGCACCGCCTCGGTCCAATCGGTGGCGCTCCTCGCCGGCCCGCCCATCCCCAACGCCGTCCTCGCCATCATCGCCGAGCGCGGTCCGTTGGGCGATTACACGTCGTCTCCCACGAACGGCGGATCGAGGACGGGATTGTCCTTCTTATTGGGTCCGGTGCCACCGAATCCCCAGAATCGCGACGCCATTGTTGCACCGTCGGCGGGGCACGGTTATTACGGCACCGCCGTCGACGACGGCGACGGGGGGGGCAGGGGGGGGATCATGGGCTGCGGGTCGGGCGCGGCGGGGAGGGCATCGAACGATCTCGCGCCCCCGCGCTCGCTCGGCATTCCGGTCTCCATAGGCATAACGCCGGGCGTGTATCCCGGTGGCGGCGGCGGCGGCGGCGGGATGGGTGTCTCGGGAGATGGCGGCGTTGTTCCCCCGAATTTCGATCCTTCGATCTCATCCTCGGGGTCTCACAACGAGCCAAACTGCGAGTCGTGGATCGGCAGTGGAGAGGAACACACAGCCCACCTCTACTTGCAGAATCTCGTAGGTCGCGTGGTGCTGACGTTTCATTCAGCGGACACCAAAACCTTCGGGGGCGAGGTTCTTTCATCTCCATCGGCCTCTTCGCCGCCGATGCGGGGAAAGGCGCATCACGGAACGAGGAGAAGAATGATCTGCATGCCGTCGACGGCACCATCCCGCATCGGCGGATCCGATGATGTTCCCAAGGTTGGAATTGTCCGACCTACTACTCCCAGACCGCCGATGTCATCCGCGGTCATGGAGATTACCGGCACCGCTTCCTACATAAATGTCACGCATAATTACATCAATTGCGAGAGGCAGCGGGATTCCACGATAACAATCCGCCCGCCCTCGTCCGCACCGGATACCATCGAGTATGATCTCAACGACAACCCTCCTATTTCGTTTCCACGTGCCATCCAGGCTGCAAATGCCATGAGCGTATCTCTCCTTCCCTTTCGTTTGGCGCTTCCTCATTCTGGCACCGAGGAAGTAAACGACACGCAACGAAAAATACACGCCGAGAGTTTTGTGCATTTGAATGATTTATTGTGCAATGACGGAGAATTAGCGGGCGGCCTTATTCTGCTAGTTACCGAATGCATTCGATGTGGGGGGAGTGCCATGCGAGATGAGGCGCTTCAGAACGGTGTAATTCATGTCTTGGCGACGTTGGTTCGAAAAGTTTTGATTCGCGGGGCAAGGTTAGGACTATTGGCGAGGAATGATGTTGTAGATGCTATAGTTTCAAGCGGGAAAGCTATGAGTCTCAGTAGCTCGAAGGAGAATGCAGACTACGATATGGATCATGATTCGTCTAGTCCGCCCATCATCCCATTGGTTATCGCCAATGCGCTAGTAGGGTTAATTGACGTTTGCTGTGGCCCCACCATAGCGAGAGCTGATCATCGTTCCCCGATAATTGTCAACCCATGTCGGGGCATTCTCAGAGTACGACGCGCTTCTGACTTGGCTTTAACAGCCATATTTGGTCTCGCCTTGGATCTTGATCTACTCGGCAATGATCCCATCGGGGCCGCTCCAATATTCTAGGCAACTGCCAGCAGATATGCAGCTTCAGATATGACGTTGATGTCACGGGGTCGATTCACTTATTTCGCTGAAGAGGATTACGGCTCATTGTTGAGAAAGCAAATTAACCTTCAGTACTTTTTAGATTGTCTGCGGATTCGCTTCGACCATTCTCTCATGTCTCCCAAAAGGTTGGCATCACAAGGAGTAGTCACATCTTCGACAGTGGCTAAAATTGCGGTTGAATCGGTTGCATCGTCGCTCTCTGACATACTGTACACCATGCTCCTCTCCACGCTAACATCGGCTGCTGGTGCATCAGTTTCCCGAGGAGAGCGCGATGTTGGTGCTTTGGTAGGCACTCTCACTGAATGCCCACTCGGATCCATATGCGCACACGTTATTACGACGGCTATTGCGAGACTGCTGGTCGAATGTGGTGTGATGAGCGCCCTCTGTCTTAGATTTTCATCATCAAAGCCTCCGACTAATCAAAAGAAGAAGGGCAACCGTCGATGACCGGAAGACACTGCTTTAGAATCCCGACTGGGACGAAATCTGTTACTCTGTCATTACCACGATATTGTGGCGCCATTGCTATTGAGTCGAAGCAGTCCGCGATTTTCAAACCAACCAAAAGGGAGCGGGTCCAGTGACGCCCGAGAAAACAGTGACCTGAAATCGTCGCGATCGATCGATTTTTACAGCTATGTCGATCCTGATGCTGTCCAACCTCTTGATTGGACCTATCATTGGCGTCTATCCTTACTTACATTTGCGGTGAGCAGAAAATTTATTTTTTGTAAACGATACCTTTCATTCTGTAAACTCAAAGCGCATTTTCTTTCTTCCACGCAAATATAATCCTCTTGTCACTCCCCAGTGGCTTAGCTCTTTAATTGGCATGGAGGAGAGCAAATCGATATCAACTTCTACTGGGCATTTGATTCTTTTGGCAGGAAAGCGGGCTCGCTCGATAAAGCTATGTTAGGCCACCAGTGTGACAAAAAGTCAGGTGGAGACATGCTGGCGGTGCTATCGCACTTTCTCGTCTTGAGTTCATCAAAAGAGGAAGATAACAGGTGAGAGATGGCCACAGTATATTTTCTCTCTTTCGATGGCACTAAATGCTCATAATCTATTAATCATTATCGAAAGTGTAACTAGCTCGAGGGTGGAATTGATTTCACGTAGATTATCGGCATTCATGCCGCTCTTTCCTGGGTTGGCCTAATCATTACTTTCCCCTTCAATGATAAGAAATGATGCAAATAATGACCTGCTGGAAGCGAATAAAGTAATTACTGCTGAAACTTCTCTCGCGGTAAACATGCTGAAACAAATCCTATCCATGCTGACTCTCGCCATTCAAGCACTATATGGGAGCAAAAGGAAAGGTCTGCATGGATCGATATCTAACGCCAAGGGCGGAGAAAAAGTGCACAGAGATAAGACGATTTTCGTGTCAGGTGCGAAAGAGTATGTTCCTGTCCTATTACAAATTGTGTCGTTGCTTGTNAGATAAGACGATTTTCGTGTCAGGTGCGAAAGAGTATGTTCCTGTCCTATTACAAATTGTGTCGTTGCTTGTTGAACCGATCTATTGGAGTAAGGTATACCTGAATAAGAAAATGCAGCAGGAGGAGCAATTGTTTGGGGCGTCATTTGGACGGATGATCCATAATACAACACAACCCACAGAATCAAAATTGCGTAGTAGAACTGACTCGACAGATAAAGATTGGGTAGACATTCCATCTATAACTGGTGATCATCATGATGATGCCGTGACGACTTCTTCAATCTCGAATGATGATTCTGCCGCAAATTCATTATGCAAAGTTACGTCATCTTTATTGCCGACGCACGGTATTGCTGCATCCCATACAGAAAAGGAAAAGCTTGTTTCTGAAAAAAAATTGGAACTCACTCTAGCTCAATGCGTTCACGATGACTTCAGTTCAGTCCAAGACATAGCTCTCTATGCAATTTCTCGTCTGGTGTCTCAGGCAATGATGTATGGCGGGGGAGAAGCGTCAACAGCAGTTTGGCGAAGTATTGTTACTGGATGCAAAGAGGATCGTCGTATGCCAACAACCGATGAAGCGCCTCTAAAATTGGAGACAACGTTGCCAAAATCGACCTGCAGCGCTAGTATTGAGTAAAATTGCTCGCCATCATAACCATCGTCTTGAGACTTATCGATCACCCTGGAATCTCGAAACCTGCTCTGCGGTTGCTCGTATAATGGACTTGGTTGAAGAAAAGGAGTTGATATCACAACCTGATAAGACTAATCGGCGAGGCTCGGTTGTTACTCGCGATTGCTACGGCTCAAAAAAGTATTCCATCGACCAAGTGTGCCTACTTAACGCCATCCTCGATCTGATGGCTTCTGGTCGTGAATGTGGGGGCTGGATACAGATCAAAAACTCAACATCTCGCTTAGAAGAGGTCAGCAAGACTATGGCAGAAAACCAAACCGTTGCCGCACCAAACACGTTGCGGAAGAGTTCTGTTGAAATCTCACTTCCCCACAGCAATTATGAGCTGTATCACCAAGCTTCAAGCGGTAAGCAGCACGAGTCTGATCCTAGGAAATCATCCGATCCCTCAAATTCAAAGCTGCTCCTGCCTATCTTGCAATCATGCATTCGAATTGTGGTTCCTGCAACTGAAATTATTAGCAGCGAGGCTGTTGTGATTATTGATAAGTCCCCAACGCCATGCCAGGTCGGTCTTTTGAAGTTAGTCTGTGAGGAACTGGATAAATCTCTCGTTGAAGCGATCCAGGGATTGGGGTTTCCCATAAGCCGTGACGTATTTATGAATGCTGTTGCCAGTTTTCGTCGGTCTATCGCCCACCACAAAACAATGCGAGATGCAAAAGCGGCGGAACTATGTAGTACTTCAGTTATTACAATAGTACAAGCGATGAGTTGCAGATACATGGAAGAAAGCATACGTAAAGACAGGGTGTCCTTTGATGCATACGAGTACGATGAAGCCGCCCCAAATCATGGCGAAATCTCAGTGGCGAAAATTGAATTCTTGCAGGCTGAGAAGAACGCAGGAAATAAAGAGGGACTGCACGCTCAAGTAATCGAAAGACTGATATTAGGCGAAAACGTTCTTCCGGAGAATGGTGCTGATTTTGTTTCCTTTCCGGGCGATGCAAATCTCAATGATATCTCTACGAAGGTGATGGTTTCACCAATGGGTTGGTCGCACTACAAAGGTCTCGGTGATGCCCTGAATCAATGCCATTGCGAAGAGGCGACCTACCAAAGCCCCGAAGAAAAGGCAGCACTGGTGCTTTCTATCCTTGAGCGTTTCATCGATAATTGGAATAAAATTCAGATACTAGATGCAGACGAAGCAGAACTTGTCGATCTCTTCGACGAAAGCATTCATTTTGGCTCTTCTGGTAAATCTCCCGGGGAGGACTTGAACGTGCGATCAAGTGCTAGTTGCACGGCTTCATTATCTGCATCAGATGCCATGACGCGATTCATAGAAGTACAATCAATACTGAGACATCAACACCAGTACCTTGCCTTTGAATATTTTCTTCGGAGGAGATTCGGACGAACTGCTTTTGTAGAGCGGTTTTGCTGGAACACATGGATGGACTGCATAGACCCCGGAATCAGTAATTGCCTGTGGGAACGGGTAAGTGATCGCAGTTTTATCCGCGATAGCTGATTTCCGTGCCGATGCACTCAGAACCTACTTAATAAATCCGTCCAATCTTGCAGGCTGTAAACGACGGCGGGCGTGATTTCTCCTCCAAAATCGCGACCGTTCCTATTTTTCCCCTTTTCCCCCGATTCATACCAAGTTATCTGGACCATTCTCCTGAGTTGATTCGGTCTCGTAGTGTTTCTAGCGCTAGCTTGGATATAAAATTGTTGAGCCAGACTGTCAAATTGTCGATATTACTAAGAAGGAAATATCTGATGAGATGTTAGAGCAATTGGACAGGTTGAACGAGTCTCACGTGGAAAATGCGATGAATGATTTTGACGAGAATGAAGCAGATTTGCATTTCACTGACAGAAGAGGTTCTAAACTTTCAGCTTCTAACGAAGCAGAGAATATTGAGTTTATTCCAGCTGGAACTACTGACACAGAAACCAAATTAGTGAAGCGTGAAGAAGAGACACCAATGAGTCCTCTCGCCATCCAACAGGGTACTTTTCATTTCGCTGCGTCTAGTTTCTCGTACCCTCCGGACAGTAGCTCTCTTCATAGCATGGGCGAAGGAAGGAGACTTGGTGGTGGGTCTATGGAAGAATATTACAGTAGCTGTCTACACGTGAAACCTGATTGCAGGCAAGCCTTGTTGTATCATATTTTTGTTGCTGAGATGTGTGAAGCATGCTTTGACATTCTCATCACTCACTATCGCCTGACTTATCTTGCGAACAATTGCAGTCTCAAGTGCACCCTCATCCTGACTGAGAGTCATTTGATTATTGAATATGATCACGGAGACATGGCTGAAGGAGAGTACGAGCCTTACCACCAGAAAAAGCAAGAGGGTCTCTCTGCAGAGGAGATTATAAAGCGTGATGAAGAAATGCACATGAGAGCTGCAATGCGTCTGAAAGCGACGAGATGGAATATATCCGAAGCTTCGCATATTTACCTTAGGAGATACAGATTACGTGATTCTGCATTGGAACTCTTCTTCATTCCATCTGCGGGCGTGACAACTGGCGGGACTGCCTTCTTCGCGGGGTCTAGATCATTGTTCATCGATTTTGGCGCGGGCACATGGGGAAATACAAGGCGTGACGATGCGGCAAACGCCATCATGAGACGTGCCCCGATGCAGACGGTTAAGCAGTATCCAGACAAATCTGGGCAGTTTCTCCATGAAGAGCTTAAGAAGTTGACGCATGCATGGAGACAGGATGCTACCTCAAACTTCGACTACTTGTTGAGTTTGAATATTCTTGCTGGTCGATCGTACAACGATATCTGCCAGTATCCCGTCTTCCCATGGGTTTTATCAAATTATACGTCAGCGGAAGTCCCAGACCTGGAAGACGATGATAATTTTCGCGACATGTCGAAGCCGATGGGTGCATTAAATGAAGAGAGGCTTGTGGAACTCCTTGATCGATTCAATACTTTTGACGACCCGGCTATTCCTCCTTTCATATATGGTTCTCACAATTCGACAAGCGCTGGTGTGGCGATTCATTTCTTGATCAGGATGCATCCTTTTTCCTCCCTTCACAGGCAGCTCCAATCGGGCCATTTCGATGTAGCAGACCGATTGTTTAGCTCTATAAAGCGTACTTGGGACATGTGCACTGGAAGAAGTGCCGCGGAAGTGAAAGAGTTAACTCCCGAGTTCTATTCGAACCCTTCTTTTTTGCGGAATTCGAATGAGTTTAAGCTTGGTACCAGCCAAGACGGGGAGATTCTTGGCGATGTTCTCCTCCCGCCGTGGGCGAAAGGGAGTCCCGAAAAATTTGTTGAAGTTATGGTGCGTATCCTTTATCGTGAGGTTGAACATAATCTTTGTCAGCCGGTTTGACTGATTGGTTTTGATGTTACTCTCATCAAAACTCACGATTCGAACTCTCTGGAACTCACACAAACACCCCCCATTTAACGAGTAGCGTCTTGCATTAGAGAGCGATATTTGCTCAAAAATGCTGCCGGACTGGATAGATCTGATCTTTGGAAGGAAGCAACAAGGGAAAGCCGCCATCGAGGCAAATAATGTATATTTCTACTTAACTTACTATGGGTCTGTTGATGTCGCAAGTATCGAGGATGAAGGCTTGCGCCAGGCAACTGAGCTACAAATTGCGCANCTATGGTTCTGTTGATGTCGCAAGTATCGAGGATGAAGGCTTGCGCCAGGCAACTGAGCTACAAATTGCGCATTTTGGACAGTGCCCGATGCAATTATTTTACAGAAGTTACCCTAAGAAGCAATCCCGTGAGAATCACCGTCGCCACCAGACACTCTCGGATCTGTATGACATGAAAAGTGCACCGCTTAGCGTACAGAGATCGCGTGATCAGATACCATCAAAATATCCAAACAGAGAGGAAGAAGAAGTTGTGTCAAGGAAGCAGTTGCCTTTTATGGACGCCCCCCTTTCTTACTGGGTGAGTGTTTCACATAAATGATACATTTCTTCGCTGGTTGTGTCTGTTGGATTCTCATTCTTTGGTTTTTTCAGGTGCATCTTGGAGCTCCCCCGCCAGGACCTCACGCGCCTCTTGTTTCCATTAGATTAGCATCGACGGATCGATGCCTGGCCGTTGACTCAAAGGGAGTATTTCATTTTTTCAGGCGGGCTTGGAAGCCTGACTTTGAAGACGATGAATTATCAGAAGCAGATTCCGGCACATCCCATGACGAAGAAACACAAGAAAAGAGCGATGTTTTTAAAGACAAAGGGTGCTTCGTTGCACAAAGAGAATTGTTTAGTTTTCGGACTATCCCTCGCCTGCCATATGCCTCATCTGGAGGCCAGAACCATGGACATGCGACGGTTGCGATTTCAGAAACCATGTTTGCAAATCGAACGCTAATTCTCGTTGTAAGCGATGGCGACGGAAAAGGCGCACTGGCAATGCAACTTGTGGATCCTATTAAGGGGCAAATACAGGGAGAGGTAATCGTCCCTTCGACTCATGCCGACTGCATTATATGGATCCAATCGGGACCGCGTCAGGTCAAGGAGGAGTTGGCGGCGAACTTGTCATTGTAGGTAGCGCCGATGGAAGCTCCACCCTCTGGCGATTTATTTCTTCACATCATTGGCCGCTGAGGCCTAGACTCAGGATGTGGGGTCATAGTGGTTCGTGTGTAAACGGAGTTGCCATCTCATGCTCTCTTGGAATATGTGCTAGCATATCGTCCGAATTGTGTTGTCTCTTCGACATAGGGAATGGTGCGATGATTAGAAATTTCACGCCCCCTGACTTGGAAAGTGACGAGGAATATGAAACCGAGACGACATTTGCAAACACGCAAGCTCTTTGTCTCAGTACATTAGGCTTTGTTATTGCCATTTGCTCTACGAAGTTCACGCGTGGAGATGACACGGTGAAAGAAGTTCTGTCATTGGAACTGTTTACCGTTGAGGGGAGGCACATGTGTTCACGCCCGTTACCATCGCCCATGGGCATGCCCAAGAAGATCGTCTCTGCTGCCGATGGTAGGCCAGTCTTCGTGTGCGCTGGGGGGGGGGCATCGGTATACCTTGTGTCGTCCCTTCGACCTCTCGCTACCGTAGACAGGTGGGGACTGTCGGATAATGAGCAAGCCGTGCACGACGTCGATTTCTGGCCGACCCTGGCAAGGCCGGTCGTAGCCGCCGCCGGCTGTTCCTCGGGGGCATTGCGCCTGCATGCATTGCGCGGGATCAGCAAGTGGAGTAATGAGCACCAACGGAATACTGTGTCGTCCGCGGTCGGAGAAACAAGAGTTGGGCGGGGGCCGAAACGTACATAAGAGAATGATAACAGATAAGTATTCATTATTTTTCTGATTTATGTTGTGTCAATACCTAGTGAAAAACAACTGCTTCGAGCAAATCTAATAAAGTATCAACTTGTAAACCAACCACTCCTTTGCGACAATATTGACATAACCCCATACATGAATACGTAATGCCATAGTACCTCTAACCTTGTTCAGCATGTTGGTCCACCCTTGCCATTATTCCAAAGGATTGAATACTAAGTTCATGCAGGGTCTTGTTACTATGAGCCATGGCCTCACAAGTCTGCTTATGCTGCGCGATTAATCCGTTCGTGAGTTTCTCAACCGCCGCCTTGTGTTCTTCATCCTTGCGCGTCAACTCCGCCTTGTGTTCTTCATCCTTGCGCGTCAACGCCGCCGCTTGTTCTGCATCCTTGCGCGTCAACTCCGCCGCTTGTTCTTCATCCTTGCGCGCCAAAGCCGCCGCTTGTTCTCCATCCTTGCGCGTCAACTCCGCCGCTTGTTCTTCATCCTTGCGCGTCAACGCCGCCGCTTGTTCTTCATCCTTGCGCGTCAACTCCGCCGCGTGTTCTTCATCCTTGCGCGCCAAAGCCGCCGCCAACTCCGCCGCTTGTTCTTCATCCTTGCGCGCCAAAGCCGCCGCTTGTTCTCTATCCGAGAGCTTTATTACCTGCAGTAACCATTCGGACCCTTCCTGAAGAAGCTGCTGTTGCTCGAGGGTCAGTGTCCTGTGCTGAAGCTCTGAGGTCAGTACCGGTCCCAGTCCCAAGTTGTTGTTACCTTCATGTGAGGAGAAAAAGCTTTCATTGGAACTAGTAGTACTACCAGTAGTGCTTGAAGTACCAGCTTCACTCTCAGTGAGTATTGTGGGGGATGTTGTGTTTATGGGGGCAAACCGACTTTTCTTTCTTGCTGATTCTTCTGGATAATGATCATTGGGTGGTGGTCTCTTAGACCTGGTCATCATTTCAGAGGTGGCCGTCGTCCCCTCGGAATCGGCTGAATCGATGATGGCATCTTCCCTGTCCGAACTGGGGGTGGGGGAGTATCCGAGGGGAGCGGCGAAGGGGCGGGGGGAATTGGTGATGTCATCTTCCCCGTACGAACCGAGGGCGGGGGGGGATCCGGAGAGAGAGGCGGAGGGAGACCCCACGGTGAGGTCTGCTGTCATCTCCCCTGCCGGCTGGACGGCATTCGTTCCCTGATCGTCTGGAAGAAAGAGTTGAGTGGGTTGACACCGAGTGAAACTTACTCCATGAGTTTTCCTACCAAGGTCAGGGGCCGTCGCACATCCTCTTTTTTTAGCCATCTCTTCATCACTCGTAGGGTCGACCATTTTTCCTTCAATTTTTCTGACCACAGCGTCTTTCAACCTCCTGCCTAGGTTTTTCCTCTGAGTCCTGGATAAATCTGAATTATTGGTGAGTTTCGAGCCCGGGTCGGGAAGTTGAATGTTGTTGATTCTGATGAAATTGTTGACGTGCCTTCTTCGATCGTTGGCATTATGTTGACTTGTCGTCATGGAAAATTTATGAGTCGAGGAGATGTCGTCGTCGTCGATCTTCATCTAACTTTGTGTACCAGATTGTCGTTGGCGGATTGTTTCGAATTTCAGGTGAGCGCAATGACAACATGCATGATTCTCGTGGAAACTGTCATGTGTATCGAGTCGGTGAGACTCAAATTCTGCATTGTCTTTTTTCTCATTTCATCAATGGAGACAGGAGATGGGATTGACGATGTTGAACATGTTGAACGAACACAACTTCCAATGTCGGTTAGACGTGGCGATGAGCTTACAGAAGGAGAAAGATGGCAAGGAGGAACGGTGTGGTGTTGGTCACATCAAGGATAAGGTTGGCGGTAAGAGGGGGAGGGGGAAGGGGAAGGAGGAGAAGGGGGGAAGGGAAGGAGGCGGCGGCACAGGTGGCGGCGTTGGAGGCGAGAAGCACGATCGCAGGAGGAAGCCGGCATTCGCGACCGATAGGGTCGGGGAGGCCAGTGCAGCGAATGAGATAGCGACGACGACGACGATGATGGAGGAGGAGGAGGGGGGGGGGGGGGGGGGGGGGGGGGGGGGGATGTAGTTATCGACCGCGGGATCAGAAATGGCGCGAACGACGACGACTTCGGTGAGGCGATGGATGAAGACAGAGACGACATCGACGAGGAAGGCGACGAAGAATGTCCGCCGGTGATCAATCCGAATCAAACCCTCTTTGATGATAATTGGTGCGGCAGTGCCCACTTCTCATCTTCCTATGCCGCACCAACAGCCTCATCACTTGTCGAGGGAATGGACAAGACCCAAAGGATGGCACTCACTTCCAAATTAAGCACTGACATGCAGCAGATGCGTATTGATACGCTGCGTACTGTTATGCCGCTTACTGGTGCGCATCCCAGTCGAGGCTTTTTCATGTTCCCCAACAGGGACTATCTCAGGAGGTACGATAAGCGTTGCTCTTCGAACTGATATCCCAGCGCACTGCTTTCAAGACAATCTCCTGCGTATCCTTGATGAACCTCCGCAGGTGTGACGGACGACTTTGTTCCATTCATTGTTGAGCGCCTCAACGAGATGGGGGAGAAGCACAAGCTCTCCTGGTCACAAACGATCATGTCGGGAATCAAGGAATTTAGATATTTATTCTCACGGTATTATCTCTGGTGCATGCTCCCTGGCGAGGAGAAGGAAATGGAGGGATGCCCAGAAAGTAACACGCTCCTCTACCTCATCATGTCATCCCTGTTCCTGTCATTTTTATTTGCAATATGGAAATTGAGCCAAGCACTTTACCCAAATCGTCGCCAAGTAAAGAAAAGATCATCCCGACGCGATTCAATGAAATCTATGGGATTCGCGCAGTTGAAACTCGAGCTCTTCGGCGAGAAGGCATTGAACAAGCTCAAGCACCTTGTCGACGACGATGACTTGGATGATTTGGAGATGCTTGCATCGACGTACCGTTCTAAGCAAGATAGTGAGGATTGTCGCTCAATGACAGAAACCTCCTCCGATAATGTCTACGGTTACAAATTTTACACTCATGATGATAAGATACGGGATAAGTTGATATCTTTGTATCTTCACTTGTGAAACTTAAACATGATGTCAAAGCCGAGATTTGGAGGACCTTATATCCAAACACCATATGGAGCGTGACAAGGCAGTCGCGCGGACGGACGCCCTGCGCTTCTTCTTGGACGATTCTCCCGCGACGGGCACCTCTTTTGTGGATTCAAAAAGGACACCTCCTTTTATGGACTACATGATAACGATAGGCATATAATTGGAACGGCGCCAGAGATCAATGGGGGTGAGTTCACGCACGCGTCGATCTCCACTAGGACGATTCAACTTTTTTCCGCAACTGGTAAATACGCAGCGCGCAGCTTTCGGCGCTAGTGCCGTGATGTTTGAATGTCCAGTATGGGCACTAGACATCGAGAAGCATCATACATATGTAATCACAACGCATGGTGAAGCATTTGGCAAAGTGGCAAATGTACTAGTTAGGGGGGTGCACTTTCATTTTTCCCTCTCATGGCTTCGTCTTGGGGGGAGACTATGACTATGCTATTGACATTGCTGTGCCCCGATTTTGTGTAGCTATGCTCTGTGTGGTTTGTCTAATCTTGATTTGGGTATTGGCGTATGGCAAACACTTCGAGAAAGACAGAGAAAATTTCAGTGATACGCACGAGTTGTTGGTAATAAGTTTATAGGATCAATCATAAAAAATGTATTATGTTTACGCAACCAAAAGGGAGGGCGTGCTGAATTAAATTGTAGGAGTAATAGTGAACACTGGTCTTCTTACGATGGGCAGTGTTGGCTTTCACTTGTGCACAAAGCCGTGTATAACCCCGTCAGTTGTTTCCAAAAGCCATTCCAAGCCATAATAATTGGCCAAATTGCGTAAAATGGTAATTTGGCCGTAGAAAATGCTTCTTGGAATATCTAACTTCAGAGCCGCAGAGCTATCAGAAGTCCGTGCCATTGCTCTAACGGCTACTTGCTGAGTTTTGGTGCAGCGCAAATCCTGCAGTTGGTATCGCACGCATTTTTTTTGAACAATGTCAACAAGGCGCCTTTCAATCTGATCGATATCATATGGACTACCACACCCACCGCAAAGCCATTGCTTTTGTGTCTGTGGCCGAGGATTGAACCCGAAAGGTAAATACGCAAGCGATTTCATCAATTGACACTAAAGACTACTGAAGTAAAAAACACTTACCGAAGAAGTTTCTTCGTCTTCAGGAGGAGTCGCACAGAGATCTACGTCGAAGCATTCATGGCACTCCATGCAGTAGACGTCAGATAGCACGAAGGTGGCAGCAGGATTCTTCCATTTAGTTTCACCAGAATATTCCTGAACGCCGATCTGTGCGAATAGACTCTTCTTTAAATAAATGACCTCCTGCTTTACGTCAGGGTCCAAATCTAACACAACAAGCACGCTTTTCACGAACTCGAGGGCAGGATTGGCAAGCGCAAGGTGGGAACCAGGAAGTTGTGGGAAGCTTTCATGACCACCACCCTCATCGATAAGTTCTCCGACGACGCGAGTTAAATAGTGGGCAAAGTGTTTCGAAATCATCTTCTTTTTGTAACTAAGCAGTTGTTCCTGGGGCGAAAGAAAAAAAGAATACTCAGCCTCTTCGTCATTTGTCTTGGTCACTGACATGGGCGAGACGGAAGTTCCCTTAGACTTGGCATTGTGTTCCATGAGAAGTTGCTTCCGGAATACGTCCTTGGAGAATTTGCCGATGATTGTCCGGAAATAGTCTTGAGCAATATCCGTTGCAAGGTATTGCATAATGTTCCAACCACAAACAACAGTAGGAACAATCGTTGCCGAACATTCTTCTCCCTCCACTGAGTTGAGGAGCTGAGTCATTTCACTTTCTTCCTCGTCTTCGATTTCGCGCTGTTCGAAATGAATGCCTCCAAAATTGTTCTGATCAAGGAAGATATAATGAGAGTAAAAGTTGTTCGGCCTGAGAGATATTCGTCCCAGTCCCTCCGCCATGTGGTTGGAGTCTTCGCCCCCTCCAGCTCGCTTAAGAATTGTTGAAATAACAAAGTCGACGTACTCTTTTGCATCATAAATGTGAGACTTGTTGGTTGCGATTACGACCTTATGGAAATTCGCCATCACAATTGTTGAGCCAAGACGCTGGAGCTCTCCCAAAAGTCTCAAAAATGTCGTTTTCATCAGTGAGTGCACCACCCGATGTAACGCAGGGTCGTTCAGTAATGCATCGGGAGAAGAAATAAGTCGGTATATGTCATGGAGCAAATCGTCGGCTATTAGACTATTAGTCTGATAAGCATCACGAAGCCAGGATTGGATGAGGGAGCGCAAGACGGGAAGAGAGATTGCTGTGGACATCTCATCGCCAAGTGGGGTGAATGCCGATATGATTGCGTTAGGAACGTTCGTTTCGGTATCAAATAGTGGATTGCCTTTGCTCATTGCGGCCACTGATGCCCCCGGAAGAGTTGCCAATGACGAATCCGTGAGGGCAGCAATTGATAAGTCGTAAATGTCAAGCTCGACACAGACACAGCGATAGGCTCCGGGCCTCTTTATCACGGGACTGACCAAAGCATCATCGTCTCCCCACATGTCATTGTTATTGATATCAATTTCAGTGGGACGGAATCCTGATCCAGTTTTTCCAACTAAACTCAAGACGTTCGACCCAAGATCGGGATTATTAGGCATTTCATTCGCCCACAGCACAGCCCTGCTCTTGCTCAAGTTCCTTGCGTACAGCACATCGAACATGGTAGAATTTTCATCATGGCTCATATTTCCAACTGGGACTTGTGCAAAACGTGCGGAAGACACTCGCTTAGGATATGACACTACTCCCATGTGAAGATAAGCCTCGAGGCAGAGTTGAACGGCTGTTGGTTCCCAATTCAAAGCAGGGAGAATGGAGGAAGATGGATTGTGGGCAGGACCAGGAGGAAATGCCAATTGGACCAATGGGAATGAGCTGCAGCTAGGAACGAGCTTCCGAAACTGCAGCTGCGGTTTGATGGTGTTAGAAACCAGAATTGTTGGCCCATTGTTTGACTGAAGATATGACTTGAGAATATTGTCGGCGCCAGTCAGGGCTGCGTTTTCATCCACGACATATGCAAGGCTTGAGATAATACAGGCTGAATCGCGAGAGAGACAAGAATATTCTGAGGAGGTTTCCCCGTCATGATCACCATCGCCTGATGCTACATCTTGCAGCTGTGCCAGAAGTTGACGGAACATCCCTTCGCATTGTTTGACCGTAACATTTTTCTGGACATTCTTTCCTCCAGGCTTTACAACCCAGAAGTGACAGGTGGAATTCATGGAAAACGAGCTACTTGGAGAGACTTGGGGACGTGATAAATCCACCAACGTTTCGCCTACAGGTTGCGCTCGATCGCCACTACCACCATCCATAATGAACAATCCCACAAGCCCTGTTTTTTTCTTCTGATTCAAATTCTCGTAGATAAAAATTCGTCTGTATGTTAATTGAGTATGCAAATACTCCCCTTCGCTGGGCCGTTCGACAGCGGCGAGATCTGTAATATCGTAAACCGTTCCAGTCTTGACTTCCCCTCGACTTTTGCTAGGGCGGCAAACTGAACCGAGGTGCATCAAGGCACGGAGCAACAGGGGCGTTCCCATTTCGTACACCGCTTTAAACATTCGGTTCAAATTTGCTGATGTCAGTGCTAGCGTTGGATCCTTGGGTTTCAGCTGCTCAATCCAGTTGCTTGATCGATAAATGAACTCTGGCATACTAACTTCGTATAGTAACGAGCAACTCTTACTGTGTGGCAAGTGCTTCTCAACACGCTTCACCAAAATAGATCTATCCAAACCTTGCTGCAACTCTACCAGACTATCGATGTAAACAGTCCTCGGCATCTTCATTCGTATCTTCTGTAAGGATTTTTTACCAATCATAACCCAAAGAAGAAACGTTCCGTCTGACGAGGCACCCTCAGATGATGTCAGTTCCCGCATTTCAATGACGTGCCACTCGTGCTGCGTCAAGGCTTCTGCCGCGCTGCGCATGTAACCTTCCATCGAACCTACCCCCGTCTTTTGTTTCTTATTGGAGGCAGCATCATCAGCCAACAGAGCGCGCTCCGCCGCATTGGCAATCTTGCGACGCTCCTTCCTCTGCTTGCGCCAAATCTCCTTCTTCTTCTTGAGCCATTCGGGGAGGGTCTCCTTAGAAAGTTTGACTCTGGCCTCGGGCGCTTCTTTGGCCATCTCATTAGAGGTATTCGCAACTTCTGTGTCATTTTCTGCATCAACATCGTTAGCCTCGGCACTGTTTGGGTTAAGACTAGTGGGAAGTTCCCTGTGTCTTCTGGTGCAATGGACTATGGGGCGTCCGGGGCCAACAGATTTTCGGGCAATATCTTCAATGTCGAGCACATCTGTTGGCTGACCCCTAGATGATGACGAACTAGCTGCTTTTTCAGCTGCAGCGAAAATACTAGTAATGCTCTTCTGCTTGAAACGGTCATTCATCCGTCGCACAGTCGTCTGCAGCCAGTCTGGATGGGACACTCTTGGCACAGGATTGGGCACTTTCTGCAAAGCTGCCGGGATCGTGATAATCTTACGAATAGTATTATTGAGACGTTCACGGTAGTAATCCCAATCTAGCACGTTGCGAATGTCGAAACCATCACCCTCCATTTCTGGAGCTTTGAGCCATTTGCGCATGTAGTGTTTCATTATAGCTGGCTCCGCCTTCCAAATGGCCGTGGGGACTGCACGTTCGGTGACCGGAGCCCCGTGAGGAAGTTGAGATATGATGAATTTGCAGTTCAGCCTGAATTAGGTGTCGGAATGAATATTAGTGGTCTGTCTTTTGAAGTAAGATCGGACATATTGATTGAGCAGTGGGCACTTACCCTTTGTCTTTGATGATTTCAGCGCCTAGGAATTCGCCAAGACGTCGCGCTGTCGTCTGCGATGTGCCTTTTTGATCACCATAATCATCCAGCTGTCGGCTCATGTTGCGATTTTCGCTAATTAGATCTACAAGCTCGTCCGTGTCAAGACTCTCCCCGCGAGTGTCCAGTACGTCGATCCAATGATTAGCTATTTCTGCAACGCTATCATAACAATCAACCAGTGACGTTCCATCAAGAAAACGTTCAAACACTTGCGACTGAAACGTCTTGATTAGTTCCAGCTCACCACGACGCTTCAACTCGAATCCCTTCAGTTCAGCGAGAGATCCATCAAAGTTGAACACTGCATACCGCTTCTTGAGGAGCCTACCTTCCTCCGTACTGGCGGGCAAAACCATGCAGCGGTACGGACCATCCAACTCAAAAAATATGGAGCATTCGGATTTTGTTTCGTACTTTCCGGTGAGAGGGTCCTTTAAATCCTGATATTGATGGTTGGTAAAATTTTCGTGGACATCGGCGTTCAGCATAATGCAAGGGTACTCTAAGCGAAATGTCGATCCGTTGTCTAATTGAAACGTAAAAATATTCGGGAAGCTCCCGGGGAGGATGCACCAAATGCCATCCGTATCCAATTCCAACGGTCGTCCGATCTGCTCGATCAACTTCCTCGCCTGGACTATCAAGTCCGCACCCGTCTTTGTCACGATCCCCGCCATCTCCATCGAACGCCATCGCGCACCCTTGCGCATGACGTAGCCGTAGAAGCTGTTCAGAATGCATTTATGTGCAACCTGCAACGAATCGTAGACCAACGTCGTGTCCTCCGCCTCCTTCTTTTGTTGCGGAGTGCTAGCTTTTCCGATTTTGCCGCCCCAGACCTTGGTGAGCTTTTTGTATTCGTATCGACGATCGCGAAATTGGCGCACGGTGTCGACGTAAAAATCGTTCTCTCTCATGCAAACCGTGTCTGTGCGCGTGACCTCCTCGGTAATTTTGGTCTTCTTGTATGCATTTTTGCTGTAGAGCTTGAGTCGATCCGAAACCGCCTTAGCCTGCTCCCTGACGTTCAACTCATGGAATGCACGTCCGTTGCCGTCGCCCGCCACCGCCGTCGTCTCCCTCGCCAACTGATCTTTCGTGCGATCATACTCGCCTTTCGTGGCGGGGTTGTAATCGCCACGCCACACCCACTGCATCTTGCGCTTGCAATTGTTACGAGCCTGATTGAAGTCGCAAGAGGCGCATGTGGCGTCATCGACGATTGCCGAGGGTTGGAGGCGATTCGTTAGGATGATGTTGGGGTACATGGCCGCGACGTCAATGTGGTAGACGTAGGGAGTTTCCATGCGCTTCGGCCTATCACGCAAGAGTTCGAGCTTTTGGATGATTTCCGATTTGATCTGGTGGTACCGATGCATGCGAATCAGCGAAGATTACGTTATGATGAATGTATAGGTCGGAAGAAAGAGGGCATCGTGACGTTCTCTATTCAAATTCTCACCTCGTCGTAATTCGTAATCTTACTCCGATCGATACCCCCCTCAACCTCAATCGCGAACGTCATGTCCCTATCGACATTGTCGATCAATCCCTGAAATCCCTGCGGCTTCATGTCGAACTTGTACTCGATGTCGGACCGGTACACCCCCGTTTCCAGGCACTCTACCTTGCCGCCGATGTAGGTCTCGGATTCGAGCAGGTGACCCCTTGGCGTGAATTTGGCCACCGGATCCATCTGCTTGTTCGGACAAATGATGGATTTAGTGCAGGCTTCCACCATGAGAAGGGCCTCGCAGAGTGTCCCTGGAGATGGATGATAGAGCGATTGATTGACAACAGTTCGAAGTGGGTAAGTGACCAAATTCTACCAGTAAAGAAAGAAAGATGACGGAAGGGCGAACAACCCCCAAAGATCTCTAATGACGATTGCATACACAAGCATCCATTTTACAAACTCACCGCTCCCCTTCCTAAGGACGTCCTCGGGACCCATGGGTATTATTGTGCAAAGCGAGAAGATGAACATGTGCACGTACTTGTCGTACAGGTAGTATGTCGCCACCGCATCGGACACCGAGTAGCTCGCCATGTGCGCCGGCCGTTCCCTCGCGAATCGTACCATGTCCTCCGGATCGACCTCCACGGGATCGTACCCGAGCTTGTACTTGGTAACGGCCTTGAGGCCCTGCGAGCCCTGGGGGAGGTAGGAGTCGCGCTTCACCCAGCAGAAGGCGTCGAGGTGTACGGCCGTGCGTCCGCGATACTCGGAACCGGCGTCGGCGTTACCCCCCCCGAAGGAACCCCCCCCCCCCCCCCCTCCTCCCCCGCCATCCCCCGATGCCGCCGCGGCGTTGTAAAATCCGATCTCCCTCCGTAGGTCCAATCCGTATACCGCCGCCCTCTTCTCGAGGAACGGCCAATCGAAGAAATCGCCGTTGTACGTGACGACTATCTGGGGATGACTCCTCTCGAATTCGTATAGGAATCGCCGAATGAGAGCCTCCTCCGTCGGCTCGTTGATCACCACGAACGGTCCGGGATACTTGGGCTTGGGGGTGTACTCGAAGTTCGACACGTCCTTCCCCACCACGTGTCTCGATAATAATAGGTATCCCATCCCGTCGATCATGTACGATATCATGAATATCGTATCGTGATCGGCGTCCGGGAATTTAAGCGGCGCCTTCGTGCACTCGATGTCGAACGCGAGGACGGTCGGATTCGCCCTCGGCAACGCCGCTCGGTCGCTGAGCGTCACGCCCCCGGTGGACAGAGGCGTCAGGGTGTACCAGCACCCGGCGCGCAGATTCAGGTCGATGCAAACCCTCACCAGGTACGGCACGTCGTGCTCGCGCATGTCGATCAGGGACGATAGCGGATCCTCCGTCCGCGAGGACGCGACGATGCCGCCGCATCCGTCGTTGTCGTCGTCGTGTGCGTGATCGGCATCGTAGGTGGCGAACCCGCCACCAACGTCGAAGGCGTCGTTCCCCCCCCCCTCGGCCCTCCTCCTCTCGTTATCGCGTATGACGTCCGACACCTCCCTCCTCACCCTCTGGAGCTGATCGACGTTGTCGAAGACGAGCCGTATCACGGGCCTTCCCCCGAGGGCCTGGGATCGTCCACCGAGGTGATTCGGCGCATCGAGGTCCATCTTCCTCAGTACCTCGGCGCGTCCGAGACCCTTGGGCTGATACAGTCTCGTGAGCGATGCAAGTAGCTCCTGGTAGTGGAATTGCAGGTCGTGCGCGTCCTGCGCACGCAGTTCGTCCGTGCCGCGTTTGCCGCCGTGGGCGGCACCGCCGCCGGCGTGCTCGGCATTCCCGCCGGATGATGATGATGATGATGATGATGTCGTCGTCGTCCTGTCCTCGGGTATGAGGTAGAAGTACGGCTCGTGCAGGACCGTGGCCTTGAACCGACGCTTCATCTCGTCGATTAGGAACAATTCCACCCCCGACCTCTCGTTGCCGACGTCCCCCACCCCGTCCTCGTCCCCACCGCCGACGAAATTGGACCTACCGTCGTCGGTGTGCTTCCCCCCCATGGCCGCGTCCTCGTCGTCGTCCGTCGCGGGCGGGAGGGTCGTCGCGACCATGTTGAAGACCCATCCCCGTCGCGTCCCGCACGCTCCGGGCGGGAGCGGGAGGGTGTCATTTGCGGACGATGGACCGTCGTCGTCGAAATCGCAATCGTCGCCGTCGGCGGCGGCGGCGGCATCGCGCCTCGCCTTCTCGAGCATCGCATCCCCCCTTTCCCTCCTCGATATCTCGTCCTTCATCCCCCTCAGCGCATTCACGTCGTACTCGTCGAAGCCGAATTTGGCATCGAGCGCCGCGTCCTCCCGTCGGACATTCGCGAGGCGCTGTTTTCGCAATCGCCTGGCCCTGTCGGACCGCGCGGCCGCGATGGCGTCGGCGTCGTCGTCGTTGGGAACGTCATTCTTGGACGTCGACGACGGGGGATATCGACGTCCCCCGACGCCCCCGCCGCGACCGCCGCGACCGCCGCGACCGGACGTTTGACGCTGGTAGCGACTGCTCATCTTTTCGCGTTGTTGTTGATGTTGTTGTTATTCGTGTGTAGGTACCATGCCTAAGCTTTTATTGCAAATGGAGACGACATACGTGAAAGTGATACCTAGTGTTACTTAGTAGATAGGTGGACCGTCATTTTTGTTGTCCATGCCGTCGCGTCGGTCGTCATTGCTCATTTTATTTTTAGTGAGAGAGACGATCAAAAAATGGCGCGCTACAGTAACACAAAAGTGGCGGGAACTAACACATCGTGATCCCTAATACCATTCGTATATTCCACTTTTTCCGCGGTCCGCCCCAGCCACCCCGCCCCCCGCGCGGCCTGGGCGTTCAACATCATGCCTGCCGATGGCAGTGATATCCTCCTAATAAATTATCACGACGCCGTCATCTACCCCTCCGATCTGGCCCTCCTGGATTCCACGACGGATTGGCTCAACGATGCGTGCATCAATTTTCACATGAGACATTTGGAGCACACGCAGGAGGAGGAGAGGCGGGACGACGACGCGAGAGGGGGGGGTGGGGGTAGTGATATGAGGAACCAGAAAAGAGGAACCGATCTCTTCCTCGATCCGTAAGTGTTCAGGTATTTGGCCTTTATTCCACCTGCTTGATGGTGCCATACCTTTCCAAACCTATACGATCGGCGTCAGATCTGTCGTTTCCTTTCTCGTGCATCAGCTCGACGAAGACGATGAAGACTACGAAGAAGAGCTGTTGAATCTGAACGCATCTTGGGATTTACCGCGACCTCCGACTTCTGGTCGCTACGTGGATGGAACGGAGAACGCCGGGAAGGAATCACATCCCCGGGGGGATGCAGCATCAACGCGGAACCGCACGATGAAAAGGATATTCGTTCCAATCAACGATCAATTCGGTGATTCGAAGGCAGCGTTCGCCCGCCCGGGTGGTGGAAGACATTGGACTATTCTACTATGCGAAATCGATGCTACGTACTACGAGATCGATGGAGGTTTCAACGCCCCGGTGGATGTGGGATTTTACCACTTCGATTCATCGCGAGGGGTCAACAAATCGGCTGCGGAGGTGGTGGCGAAAAAGCTGCACAAGGTACATCATGTACGATATGACATTATCCATTTAATCAAGGCAGCGCTTCCTACATCCACACCGTAATTATGAATTTCTTCGTTTTCGCATGCAGGTACTGCGTGGATCAAGGTCGCCGCATGATGGTGTTGTGTATTCGGTCGATGTGGTAGAATGCCAAACTCCACAGCAAAGGAATGGGCATGACTGCGGTTTGTTCGCACTTGGATTCGCGGAAGCATTGTCCGGATCGGCTGATGATTTCATTGTAAATAAGGAAAATTGCGAGAGTTTATTGCGAAACTATTTCGAAACGAACGGAGGCCGTGAAGAGTTCGCGTTAAGACTTAGGCAATGTATTGGAAATCGCATTCGTGAACTGGCTGGTTTGAATATGACGAAATCGCAACGAAAGAGGGGAGGTGGGGGTGGCGTTGCGCCATTGGCCGAAAATGGCTAGCTCAGTCAGACACAATGACTTTGCACAACTAGCAAGTAAACTGGAAGCGGTATCGTGACAAATTATACACACATACCTTCCATTTTTACCCTCTTGCTACTTCTCGAGGAGAGCCTGTTGAAACAGCACTTCTACAATAGCTTTCATGTTTGCTGCCACACTAGCACCACTCCTCTCCACAGCAAGCAAACTCATTTCAAAATGGAAAATAAACTCTCCCTACCATCAGGTTCACACGCACACCCCTTCCACAGATCTTTCAGCCCCTACCCCCAGTGTCAAACATTCCCTTGTACTTATGAAGAAGTCAATGGCAGGCCAAAAGCCCATAATGAACAATCTCGGGATCCGTGCACACCTAACAATGCCATTTGAATGCTCTCGGCTGCGAAAACTGTGCTGCATCAACTGTACCAAGAGACGGGGTACACAAAAAGGTGCGTCACCTAAAAGAGTAATCATATATCATACATTTAGACTTATTCAGGATCACAGCAATTCAGCCAAGACTTCAGCCATGAAGCCACTAAAATATTCGTGCTTTGAGACAGTGAGAGTAAAAGTAGAATCGAATTAGCATGCATTCACAATATGCAAATCAAACCAAAGCAAAATCAATTCTTAACCACCTTGACATTATTTTTGTGGATATATGGAATGAAATCTTAGAGGTTTACCTGATGTCAAACATTTAGTATCTGTCTCGCCAAGACGAGCGGAGCCCACTAAGCCCCAGCTGCAATGAATGCAACAAAACATGCAAGCACATAGCCCGATGCCACGAGACAGGCCACGCTGATGCATTCCTGCAATCGACTAATGAGGTCAAAAAATGGATGTATAGCAATTTGACATTTGGAGACCTAAAGATACTACTTCTCAGATACTTACGTGGGAGAGGTTCCATTTCATGCGTTGAGTGCTCTGACAAATTCAACCTCCCGCCGATCGTCTGAGAATTTGCGTTTTTGCAGGACACTATAGGATGGGATAACTTCGTCATGGGGATGATATCCACCAAGCTACTTGCAATCCAGAGCACGCACCACCACACTAATGGAGAATCACATCATGCTACACGGTGGATTACAGGCTGGAAAACACAACTCCTGCAGGTGACTCACATGCAGTGGATAAACAGGTGTGTGCTAGTCCATAATCGTACCACTGGGACATCAATATTGAACTGCTCAAAGAGATCGAGCACCAACTAACTCTCAGGCCAGATGGACTGGCGGAGGAGGATTGATTTCTTCTTGAGTGCAATTTTGATGAGCTACCATTTACCTTGGGTGAACACCAAGAGGCTACTGGCTGCTGGGGATCCAGGCAGCCAGGGAGGCATCCCGCAAACGCGCAGCAGCAGGAGACAAAAGGCCAAGCAGACCACATAAACATCAGAGAAGGACATAACAACAACAAAAAATCACACTGTGCCACATGTACTTTGGCATATGATCATCACAGTTGAACAGTTCCCAAGCATCTCCTAAGCATTTACCATAGTAGGAAGTAAAATAATTGGATAGCACTTCCGCTGTGGAAAGAGGAAGCTCAATGACACAGAAATCTCGAAATGAAAATTATAAGCTTATTTTAAAGAGAAAAGTGATCTCAACCAACAGATGAGGAACATGCGCATCGCGTAGGATTCTACGTGGTCTGGTTCCGAGGCACACATTCAGAGTTGGCTTCTTGCCAGCTCAGAAGGATTCGTTGTCCTGTACTTGAGTCTACATACGGGATGAGTGTTGAACTGGATCCAAGTCTGGACCTTGTTTGTAGCCTGTGGTATATCTGACACAGATTCCTCGGAGGATATCATTTAAATTCAAGATATCCAACCGAGCTGAGGTATCGACTTATTCCACGTAGGAATTGTCGTATAGTATGTGGTTGTCTTCAACACATGCTGGGATCTGTCACAGCTAATATCGAATCTTGGTAGATCCGGATATAAATGACTTCACAGTCATCTAAAATCGAATCTAGATGATTTTGTAGTCATCTAAAATCAAATTTAGATGATTTCGTAATCATCTAGCTTCGATTTTAGATGATTATCCCTAACACAGATTCGATATTGGATGGTTATTATCACCATCTAATATCGAATCTGTAATTAACCTTCATACAGATTCGATATTAGATGGTTA
>JALLBA010000148.1:0-26909 GCA_036939675.1 Cyclostephanos invisitatus | reverse complement strand
CGGCAACGGCAACGGCAACGGCAATGGCAACGGCAACGGCAACAGCAATGGCAATGGCAATGGCAATGGCAACGGCAACGGCAATGGCAATGGCAACGGCAACGGCAACAGCAGCAGCAACGGCAACGGCAAAGGCAATGGCATCGGCAACGGCAATGGCAACGGCAACGGCAACGGCAATGGCAATGGAAATGGCCTTTTGTGTGCCTCTTTGATCGCCTCCGCCCCCCCCCTCTTTCATTGCATCTCTTTCTCTTCTCGTGCCCATCTTGTTCAGTTGATGCATTCTTGCGTTGAGTTGACTGTTGCCCCAGCCTTTCTCACCTCCTTTTCATCTGCCGTCATTGTTGTCATTGTCATCATTGTCATTGTTATTGTCGACACCTCATGCTC
Source organism: Cyclostephanos invisitatus (assembly GCA_036939675.1). Classification (NCBI taxonomy): domain Eukaryota; phylum Bacillariophyta; class Thalassiosirophyceae; order Thalassiosirales; family Thalassiosiraceae; genus Cyclostephanos; species Cyclostephanos invisitatus. Next base: position 26,516 of record JALLBA010000148.1, on the reverse strand, counting down.
ACGTTCCTTGTTTTGTCATTGTCATCTTTGTCGGAAGAGCAGGAGGTCACCAGGGAGGAGTACATCATCAGACATGGTCACTCGTTCCATATCCACTTAGTGTAGTTGTAGTGTGGTTATGGTTATGGTTATGGTGTGTGGTGTGGGCTTCGTTTTTCTCATCTATCAAAGTAGTTTTGATGGTAGAACAATGCTCCAATATTACAAGTAGGCCTACTTTTGCATACGATACGTCACAACTCTAGATTGCTTTAAAACCTACAAAAAGATAAAAAAGGAAGATCAAATCGGGTAGAATTTTCTTATGAATCTCAATCCTCCTCAGGGTGGGGGTGTAGGAGTTATACGGATAATAACCATCAGCCTTCTTCATTGTGATCGGAGGCTCCAGCATCAGAAGCTGCTGCTGTTGCTGCATCTGCCTCTTCTTGTTTCTTACAAACACTAGCTGCGTATTGATCGGATACTTTGCACTGAACGCCAACATAATTCGTTATATCCCCACCTGCATCCCTCAGTGCAGCTATAAAGAACTGGTTCCAAAAAGTAGTCCCATCAACACGATAGTTGAGCAAGCACACGCTCATATCAGACCCTTCCTCGATGGCATTACGAATTTTTTCAACCGCCTTAGGGTCAGTTTCAGGACCTTGAAGGAAACGGCAATTTCGGCCCAACACTTGGTCTAAAGTGTATCCAGTGAGATTAAGAAAGCCTTGTGTTGCATAAACAATGGGATTATCGGGAAGACTTGGATCGGTGACAACAAAGTTTTGTTGAGCAGTTTGCAAGGCCTTAATGAAGGAAAAGTCCGGATCATCGAGAACTTTGTTGGCATCGGCAACACTATTTGCAATCAGCCCACCTCCAGACCCAGCAGCGTCAGCTAACGCCTGTTTGCTCAGTAGGGCGTCGGCCTCTTTATCTCCAAGATGGCTTCGGATTGCACCTTTGAGTTTCTCATTCTCCTCTTTGAGTAGAGACACACTTTGCTGAAGGGACTCGAGGAGGAATTTTTTGCGAATTCGAGATCGCTTTGCATGTTCACGGTTACGCTCCCTGGGATGGTAGTAAAATCATCACAAAATGAAGTGTGAGCAATTAGTCAAGGAGATATATTTCCGCGCGTTGAATCCTTAGATTTAAATGGCTTTAACGTACTTGACAAGGTTACTGTTCACATGTGGTCCAAGAGAGATCCGAAATATTTTTAAGACCGAGGAATGATCAAGTACACCAAATAATACGGGGCACAAGAACTCACCTTCTATCCGCTTTGTTGTTTGGATCTGGTTTAGCTCCCACATTGCTTGCTGCGCCCCTCCCCTGTTTGGCACTCACTGCCGAAACGCTATCACCCGTCGTCCCAGGTGCCTGAGTACCACCTGCCTGAACGTATGCGTATTGCAAGTGATGCGGGCGTTGGGGAGCTTGAGCGAAAGGGGCTGCAGGTGGCGCTGCACCGCCATTAACGTTCCCCATCACAGTAACGGAAGATTTTGGATTGTGCAAGCCTGTTGTGACGATCCCTCCAGCTTGGGGGACGGGCGCGAATCCTGCCCCACCCATTGGTCGAGAGGCATTCTGAGAAGGAGCAGCTTCACCACTAGCCAGAAAAGAAATTTTCGACAGCTGCTGAACTTGCTGCTGCTGCTGAATCTGTTGTTGCAACTGCGGATTCTCGCTCAGAAAAATAGCCTCACCCTCCGGTGTGAAAAAACAGTCGCCAAAAATGTCATCGAGGTTTAGACTAGAGGGGGCGCCGCGGGCTTGCACCGCCGCAGAAGTGGTGCCCGATATGGGCACACCTGCCGCGATGAATTGAGGTGGCCTAATATTATTCACGTTCTGGTTTTCTGACATGATCCCTGTTAGTGGAGTAGCAAATAAATCCCATGCCGTCGCGGCGGGAGTTCTCCAGTTATTTGATGTTGTTTTGATGGCGTGTGTGGAAGGGAAAGTTGAAGATTTAAAGCCTGAAAACTGAAACCAAACAATTTTTCCTCTTTCGGTCAGTTCTCATTGAAATGGTCTTGATGTTTTGGGACATTATTACTCTCATGAAGTTGACTTGAGATTGATGTATCGTGGTACGATAGATTCCTACGATAATGTGAAATCTTTCTCGGAATGGTATGGTACCTTGGTACGTGGATACTCTACGTTGAACTACTCTTACTTATTGAAAATAATAGGAGCAGGAATATCGTATCGTATGACATAGTACATAATCTTGTTTGATATTTCTTTTTTCATCCGTCCCCGCTTTTCCGTAGCGCTCACGACCAACCGCCATTGGCGGCACTTTATTAGGCGGCGGCTGGCAACAGGTCGAAGTGAATTCGCAGGGATTGGCGAATGTTATGAGAGGGGAAAATGGAGCTTACTTTGACAGGTGGGACAGCAATGTCAAAAGCTCCTCCTGCCGAGTCGCATGTCCAGCAGCAGCTAACCATGCACGCTGGTGGATCGGCCGCGCATAACAATGAGAGAAATCAAGTAGCGGCTGCTACTTGGCCACACCAGCACAATCACAGTCACGGCCATCACGATCACAATGACAAAAAATGTAACCACGGCCACAATACTCGACCCGCAGGAATGCCTGTCTCCTCTCTTTTACCGTCCATAGAACAAGTGCAGCGGTTCAAAACCAATAAGCACTATCGGCTGAACATTTTATCGAACGTGGTGCGGGGAGGCACGTACACGCTTTTCATTGAATTATTGGCTTCGCTCTTCAGAGATAGTGAGTGCAAGGAGAGCAATACTGAAGCCCTATCAGAAGGTGGGACAGGGATGGCACTCAAAGATGCTGATCCAATTTTGTTAGCTCAGATGTTGGACGGATACGGAGCCGACGGGCACACACTGGCTCATTGGTGTGCCAAGAGAGGTAAGCTAGAATGATCTACTCTTTTGCTGCATCGTGCAGGTCTGCTCAGAGTTTTGCTTTTGCTTACACCAAGGCGACGAGCCCCGCTTCCTAGCTTTTCTCATTGAGAAATCCTACATCCGCAATGGTGCGCAACTTCTTATTGATCTTCACATCCCGTCCCAAGATACGGTTGGAATGTATCCTCTACACTGGGCTGTGATCGAAGGAACAATTCCACTTGTTTCCATGCTGCTCCAATATTTGGAAGAGCGACCGTCCCCGTGTCAACGCGCAACATCTGTACCATCAACTTTCTTGCTCATGCAGGATGATAGTGACCTTGGATCTGATAGCGCTAGCGTGAACGCTTCGAATGTTGGTATTGATGCCCAAGATTTATCTGGATGCACGCCTCTTCTAATAGCATCTCAATATGGCCACCCTGACCTCGCAGCTTTTCTTATTCGTCGTGGGGCTAATCCCCACGCCGTCGATTCGAGCCGCGACACAGCTTTGCACTGGGCAGCTTACAAAGGATCTGCCGAAGTTTGTGGTATGCTCCTTCACTTGCTTGGAGTAGAGGGGCAGTTGGATTCGTTGGATGCGTTCGGTCAGACGCCACTGCACTTGGCCAGCTTGCGGGGAAATACAGACACTGTAATGTTTCTTATGGAAGAGGCAGAGAGTGTAGGGCACATCTCAACTAATCTCGATCCAACAGCAGTGGGAAGAGTAGGCTCAAAGATAACTATATCAAACAGATCATCATCTCTATATCCCGGAAAATTGTTGGTCATGGCTGATAGAGAAGGAAAAACGCCTAAGGATCTGGCTATCAAAAAGAAGAAGCTAGGTTGTGAGATGCTACTGCAACAGTACGAAGAAAAATACCTGCTGCCGAAAAGATCCATACTCTCGCGAATTGGACAGAGCTGCCGAGACCTCTTGTCCGTGCATAATTGGAAGGTGTGGATGGGGATGAGTGGCGCTGATACTTCGAATAGTCAGTCTCTCACATTTCCATTTTACTGGATGACCGCGCACATTCTACTAGCGGGTGTCATGTACATCGCTGAATTTGTAGGTCTAGGAGGCAGACTCTCCGTTGGAGAAAATTCTATACTCTTGGATAAGATTGACCTTCATATTTTCTTCCTGGTATTCTGGATCGCGACGTGGACTAACTTGTTCTGGGTATACACAACCAACCCAGGTATTCTAGATGCACGAAGTGTCAACGACTCGTCATGTTTCAAAAATGGAAGGTACCCAAAAGACAAAATCAGCCTGGAGATGGAGGCTATAACAAAGGAGTTGCGGGGGCAATACGATGCTGTGATTGATTCCTACAGCAAAGACTTTCCACCTGAGGATAAAAGGGTCAATCTTTGTCACACCTGTCGCATCGTCAAGCCATTGCGATCAAAGCACTGTAGAGTGACTCGTCGTTGTGTGCTGGTGTTCGATCATCACTGCCCTTTTGTTGGCGCCACTATCGGACTTTACAACTACCTTTACTTTTTTCTCTTCCTTGTCACCTTTTGTTTAATGGCAGTTGGTTTCATCGCCGCATGGATAATATTTCTGATTCGTTCCGATCCTTTCCCCAAGGGCACATTCTTGATGGGTGGCTATTTTTCGCTATATCTCATCCCAGTCGGGTTCATGGCGTGTTATCATGCTACTCTTGTGCTTAGTAATGTTTCCACGAATGAACAAATGAATATTCGCAAATATCGTTACTTGTGGGACGAGAGCGGCCGTTTCCGCAACCCTTTCAACCGAGGTATAAGCCACAATATCCTCCAGCGATGTTGCCCTGATCGTAGCTCATATGATCTTGCCAGTTTTGGAATGGAAGTAGCACTTACGAGTCATGGCGATGAAAGACAATCGATGTTAGGCAACATAGTGTGAGGGCCCATGCGACAACAACAAATCAAATCTCGCAATTTAACAAGAATTGTGATTCTTGGCATGTTGCGCAGGTCAAACTCTATTGACAAGAGTATGGAAGTAGAATAATGGGCATAGTTTATAACAACAGTTCACTTGAAGCATCCATCTGAATATTATCTTCTCGCTGAGCCACCACGTTTATTATCGCCACCCCTGCCACGACCACCCCTACCACGACCACCTCTCCCACTACTAGACCTGCCGCTCCCGCGGCCTCGTCCACCACCACCGCCACCACCTCCGCTGCCAAGGGCACGAGCGCCGAGCTTACTACCCTGCGCGTAGTCGCTCTTCCTCGAGCTCAGTCCCTCCAGCGATTCGCCCCTTTGGACGGCGCCCTCTATCGCCGAGGCAAGGACGCGATCGCGCTTCGTCACGAGGGCTGTGACCTTCCCCTCCCCCCTCCTCGTGCCGGGAATGCCCGTGCTAGCCGAGCCGCCCATCCCGCGCGCGGTACGTCCGGCGCGATGGAGGTAGTCGATGGGATTCAACGGGAAGTCGAACATCACGACGTGATCGACGTGGGGGACGTCGAGTCCGCGAGACGCGATGTCGGTGCATACCAGAACCGAGGGACCGTCGCCCTCAGAGCCGACCCTGCGAAATTCGCGCAGGTTCCCCTCCCGATCGGCCGAGTTGAGATCGCCGTGGTAGCACAGCGACGACACGCCCGACTCGGCGAGCGCGTGCTCCGCGGCGCGGCAGCTGGCGACGGTGTTGCAAAAGACGAGGGTGAGGGGGAGTGGGCCGATGCCGTGGTCGTCGTCGTATTCATCGAGCTTACGCCGCTCCCCCCCGGCCACGATGTCCACGAGGAGGGACAGCTTGTCGGCGCCGCCGACGTTCACGAACACCTGCTTGAGTCGGGGAACGACGCGATGCAGTCCCGGAGCGGTCAGCACGCGTATGTCCCTCGGCAGCGCGATCTTCACCGCATTGGGATTGGCATCCCCTTCGTCCTCGTCGTCGTCGTCGTTTTCGTCGCCGCCATCCTTCCTCCTCTCGGGGTTGTTGCGGTCGTTCTGCTTCCCGTACACCCTCCTCGGCTCGAACGGCAATTCCGGCCTATCGAGCGCACGTCGGACGGCGGGGGTGAGCGTGGCAGTCGTGAGTATCACCTGCGGCGCTCCCTCCGCGAGTGACAACTTGCCGCTCGTGTACTCCCCCGATTCCACGACCTTCTTCCTATATAGCATCGGATGCAACAACTTGCCGAGATCGCCCTGAAATCCCTGTTCGAGCATCGTGTCCATCTCGTCGATGACCACGTGTCGGACGCTGCCGAGGTAAACGTCGCCGGCGTCGCGATGCTTCACGAGTCGACCAGGCGTGGCGACCAATACGTCCACGGGACGATCCATCAGTCGCTTACGTTGGGAGCCGTAATCGTCCCCCCCCACGAGTATGTCGCTCGATACCTTGCACACGTGTCCCACAGACTTCAATACCGATAATATCTGACGCGCGAGCTCCCTCGTCGGGGCGAGGATTAGCGCGCGGGGGCGACGCGGACGTCGCAATTTCGAAAGCGCCTCGGCCCGGAGGGCGTCGTTCGTGACGTTCCCCAATGCCATCAGCTCCTGCGCGCGTAGGGATTGTACGATGGGGAGGAGGTACGCCAACGTCTTGCCACTCCCCGTGGCGGCCGCGAAGGCGATCGAACGCGCGGGGGGGATGGCGGTCGATGTTGTCGTCGCGGATGTCGTCGTACCGTCGTTCCTGCCCGCCGTCGCCACCGTGCCGCCTTCCCACGAAAACGACGACGACGACGACGACGACGACATCATCGCTCCGCCTCCTCCCCCCCCCTTCCTATCATCGACCTCCACGTGCGCCATCCGTTCCTTACACGCCATGAGTATCTCCGGTATCGCCATCCTCTGCACCGGCGTGGGTCCGTCGATCAATCCTAGTCCACGACGATCGTTGACGTCGCCCACGACGGCGTTTACGAGGTCCGTTAGCAGTCCGAGTTTGTGCCATTCCAACTCGCCGTCGACGTTTACGGGTGCATTCGTCCTCCTCACGGCGTTGTTGGTATCCATCGTCGACGGGAGGGAGTCGTCGAAGGACGACCGGGGAGCGCGGAAGGGCGACGACGACCTCGATGCGAGGGAGGCGGTCGTACCGCCCCCACCGGCATCCCTCGACTTGGGCGTCGTGGACGTCGTGGAGTACGGGAGCCCCCTCGACGACGGTCCGGTGCCATCGTCGTCATTTCCGAACAACGAAGGCAGCGTGGATGATGATGGCCCCGGGACGGCCCGACTTGCAAACGGGCGGGAAGAAGGGCAGGAGACGGTCGTCGTCGTCGTTTTTGTCGTCGTAATCCACCAACTGGCGGTTCGTTGGAACGCGAGGATGGGACGACGGCGTCCCGCCGCAGTCGACGGGGTCGACGACGTCGACGTCGACGCCGCGGCTCGGACGACCACTTGCCTACCACCGAGGGTCGCCGAAAGCGTCGATGCCGCGAGCATCATGGCGTGTATCGTACTGATATGCCTCCTCCTTCTGGTGACGTTGATCGTATCCTTCCGGTTCATGCTCCTCGCCTCACCTCCCTCACTTCGCGCGTGTTGGTTGTTGTTCTTGAGTAGTGGGGTGATGTTCTACATACGATACCGGAGAAAAGTAACCAAATAATAATATTCTTATGATTGGTGTTTGTTCCAACCCCGCCCGGTGATGGGTGCGAGCGATGAAGTTTTTGGCGCAGAGAAGGCCAGACGATAGGTGGATGCGTACAATTCATGAGGTACGAAAGGTATGTACATTTGAGAAACTGCATGGTCGGTCGGGGGAATGAAGCCCATGCTTCTGCGAGATCATGAAGGTTATGGATGAAAGGTTGACGACTGGTACCATATCAGCATCTATCAGAAAGGCTCGGCTACGGTGTTGTTGAAGGAACGACCAAAGGGGAAGAAATGACTCGTTTCGAAAGCGAAAATGAAACGTCACTCTGGAGAGTGGACTACGTGCATTCAATTCGTTGTATTATTATTTGAATACTCGCCCACGACCGAACGTTCGTTTCGAACTTCAGATTCATCTCTCTAGCTGATCGTACAGCCGTTGAATTCGGCATTGTTATTGTCCAAATGCGACGTCTTGACCGGATCGTCCACGACGCGTAAAATTTTGATCTCGCTCGTATTGCCCCAACCGGTGATCCCGCACAGTATGACCACGGGATCGCCGACCTTGGCGATGCCGGCAATGCGACACTCCCTCATCACCTCCTCGTTCAATTTTTCGGTATCCTCCAGCGTATCGACGACGTACGCGTAACATCCCTTCAACATGCCGAAGCACTGCCTCGCGACGCGCGCGCTCGGGGTCAATACCGCCACCGGCACGCCCGGGCGGAACTTGGCCACGCGTCGTGCCGTCGCGCCCGACTCCGAATAAACGATGATCGCCTTTGCGCCGACGTCGACGGCAGTCTTGACCGCGGACGACGCCAGCGACTCGTACGAGTTCAGCTGATACCGCTTCTTCACCGAGTTGCAAACGGCCTGGTACAGCTCGTTGAAGTTCACGGAACTCTCGGCCTCGCTGCACGTGCGGGCCATGATCTCCACGGCCTGTCGGTAGTACGATCCGTTGGCCGTCTCCCCCGACAGCATGACGGCGTCCGTGCCGTCGTAGCACGCGTTGGCGACGTCCGAGCACTCGGCGCGCGTCGGGCGGGGATTCGTGATCATGGACTCGAGCATCTGCGTGGCGGTGATGACGGGCTTGCCCGCGATGTTCGCCTCCCTTATCATGTACTTCTGCGCGAGGAATACCTTCTCGGGCGGGATCTCCATCCCGAGATCGCCGCGCGCTACCATGATCCCGTCCGTGACCTGGAGTATGTCGAGGTAATTCTCGAGTCCCTCCTGATTCTCGATCTTCGATATGATCTTGATGCCAGATCCGCCGTTCTCCGCGAGGATCTTGCGTATGTGCGCAACGTCGGACGCCTTGCGCACGAAGGACGCAGCGATTAGGTCGATGTCGTTCTTTATCCCCCAATTGATGATGTCGTCGACGTCCTTCTCGGTCAACGTCGGCAAATCTACCACGACGCCAGGCAGGTTCATGTTCTTGCGTTCGCCGATGGACGCGTTATTCTCGATGCGAGCAATTACCTCCCCCCCATCGACGTCGCACGATACCACGGTGAGCACGAGCGATCCGTCCGCGACGAGTATGGATTGGCCCGGATTGACGCTCGACGCCAGCTTCTCGTAGGAGCATGCTAGCTTCGTGCTGTCGCCCTTGTAATCGTAATCGGACGTGAGCGTGATAGTATCCCCCTTAACGAGAGTGATTTTCGTCGCGCCATTCGCGAAGAATCCGGTGCGTATCTCCGGACCCTTGGTGTCGAGGAGGACGGCTAAATATATAAATATTCGAAACCACACGACGAATGGAGGCATGTTAATACATTCATCATGGAATCAACGCGCGATGATATCATGAATGACGCCCACTCGCGATACTACTAACTAGTCACAACTTACCGACATTTTGATTCATATTTTTTGCTGCCTGACGCAACCTATCCAAGCACGCCTTGTGGCCGTCGTGATCGCCGTGACTGAAGTTGAATCTCGCCACGTTCATCCCCGCCTCGATCATCTGCTCGAGCTTCGGCACGTCCCAACACGCCGGTCCCATCGTGCAGAAGATCTTCGTGCGACGATTGCCCAGGTTGTCGGTGTTCTTGACGGTATCGAGGGTGATGAACCCCCCGGCGAGCAGGGGAATGTCGGCGGTATTGGATATCATGGTCGGGGTGTGGTGCTGCCAATGTGAATTTTACACTAAACCGTGAACGTCGTTTGGGGTTTAGGTGGCGACGGGCGGCGATTGGACGTTGATGGAGCAAGCGAGGTGAATAATGTGTGGATGCGCCAAATATGATGCCAACATGCATCCGCTTGATGATGACCGACCTCAATCGGATGAGTGAGAGATGACGGAGAGAAGATGACGAGTAAGTGCAGATTCGGAGTGTTAGCAATCTCCTCCCCTGCCGGTAATGGCATTGGTTGGGCAACGTACGAAAATCGCGTTTCGCGCGTAGGAATTCGATACAGATTGCTTTTGGATCTTCGGGACGTCGCTCTCCTCCCTCCACACAACCCTCGACTGTGTCCGACCACATTCATCAACACACACACACGCACTACTGCACACACACCAAAAATAACGGACCAAAGCGCTGCCGGCGGCTCTTCTTTCCATCTCCTCCCTCGTTCGCCCCCTACCTCCCCACAACAACTGCTTACGACCGCACCACCACTCCCACATCCAACATATCCAAACGAAAAGAAAGCAAGCCATGCAATCCCAAACTACGACGAGCGGACCCGAACTTCGCGGGTCGAACATCACCCTCGATGCCATCACGACCCCGAGCGACGTCACGACGCGCAAGACGAAGATCATATGCACGATGGGACCGGCGTGTTGGGACGTCCCGACCCTCGAGGGACTCATAGAGGCGGGGATGAACGTGGCGAGATTCAACTTCAGTCACGGCGATCACGAAGGTCACAAGGCGTGCTTGGATCGAGTTAGACAGGCCGCGAGGAACAGGAACAAGCACGTCGGTGAGTTTTTCGCATGAGGCGAATGACGTGATGTGTGTGTGGCAACTTTCCCCCTCGAGAAACAAACGACGATGTCATGTATATTCATTGATATGGCGTGTGAAAAAAAACCTCGAATAAAACAACCGCAGGCATCCTCCTCGACACCAAGGGGCCGGAAATACGCACCGGATTCTTCGCGGACGATGCCAAGAAGATCACGCTGAAGAAGGGGGACAACATCACCCTCACGGCCGATTACAACTTCAAGGGTAGCAGCAAGAAGCTCGCGTGCTCGTACGCGAGCCTCGCCACGTCCGTCAAGACCGGACAATCGGTATTGGTCGCCGATGGCAGTCTCGTGCTGACCGTGCTGAGCTGTCATCCCTCGGAGGGGGAGGTCGTATGCCGCATCGAGAACGATTGCTCCATCGGCGAGCGTAAGAACATGGTCAGTTCGTTTCTTCGCTTCCTCTGTTTTTTTCATCATTGAGCCGCATTAACATGTGCTGCTTCATTCGTTCGATGGACGGTATGTTCGTTTCCGACAGAACCTTCCCGGGGTCGTGGTCGATCTTCCCACCCTCACGGAGAAGGACATCGACGACATCGTTAACTGGGGGGTGAAACACGAAGTCGATTACATCGCCGCGTCCTTCGTTCGCAAGGCCGATGACGTGCACAAAATACGCGACATACTCGGCGACATGAACGGTAAGATCAAAATCTACTGCAAAATCGAGAATCAGGAGGGGATGGAGAATTACGGCGACATCCTCGCGGCAACGGATGGGATCATGGTAGCGCGCGGCGATCTCGGGATGGAGATCCCGCCCGAGAAGGTATTCCTCGCGCAGAAGTACATGATAAGGGAGGCGAACATCGCGGGCAAGCCCGTCATCACCGCCACGCAGATGCTCGAGTCCATGATCACGAATCCCCGCCCGACGCGCGCCGAGTGCTCGGACGTCGCCAACGCGGTCCTGGACGGGACCGATTGCGTCATGCTGTCGGGGGAGACCGCGAACGGCGAGCATCCATTGGCGGCGGTTTCCATCATGGCGCGCACGGTTGTGGAGGCGGAATCGGCGGTCAATCACGACTCCCTGTACCAGGCCGTGCGGAACTCCACCCTCAGGAGGTACGGTCACCTCAGCACGTCGGAGAGCATCGCGTCGTCTGCGGTCAAGACCGCCATCGACGTGAACGCCAAGGCCATCATCGTCATGTCCGAGTCCGGCAACACGGCCCGTCAGGTCGCCAAGTTCCGCCCGGGCATGCCGATCAAGGTCGTCACGACGTCGGAGCAGGTCGCGAGGCAGTGCTTCGGGACGCTGAAGGGGTGTTCGGCCATCACCGTGGAGCACATGGATCAGGAGGATTCCGCCGTCGATGCCGTGATCAAGGAGATGAACGCTACCGGGAAGGCCAAAGCCGGGGATCCGGTCGTGATCGTTTTCGGCACGGTTGCCAAGAGTGGTGCTACCAACACGATGAAGATTGTGTATGTTTAAGTACAAATACGCTGGTTCGTTGATGATGTTTTGTTATCTACATTAACCAATCAATTACTTTCCAGCCTCTGGAACGTGTCGAAGTTACTAAGATCGATTCTACTCGATTGTCCCTAACGTCAAAAGAATAAGTACCTACTCCTAGTCGTTCGTTCGATCGAATGATGCAAAAAATCAAACATTGAAGTATGATAGAGTGAGTGTAGTACTTAATAAAAAGGAAATCATACAATGCGCTTTCATTCTGCCAATAAGTGTGCACACGCCACGCACGTCAGAGGAGGGCGATCGTTTTTTGCCAGCCTACGAAATGCCTCGCCGCCGCCGCGCCATCATCGCCATCGCCATCCATCGCCATCGCCATCCATCGCCTCCTAACGTATCGTATGGCGCTGTGTGGAGATTCAGCTAGAAGTGCGTCATCATTGACTTCTCCGAGAGGAAAAAATGACACGATGACGTATCGTAGGTAGGTGCACGTATCTGTCATCTCTCTCATCTCAGCTCGAGCATTTGAAATTAGTTGTGTGCCGGCGCTTTCTTTGTACGTGCATCTTGTAGTTTCGGACGCATATATCTGGTATTGATTCCAATGTAGAATAGTTTTGTCCATTTTTTAGCACCACACGAGAAGAGGACACGATCTTTCGGATTTTTGGAAGCCACACCTATCATCTCCGCCTCTCTGCTCATAATATTATTTTTATCCGTTTTTAACTTCACCATGCTCGTATCTACCGCCGCCACCGCCGCCCTCCGCCGGGCCCCAAGCATGGTCTCCAGGAGGTCCATGTCCGCCATCACCGGCGTCAAGGGCCGCGAAATCATCGACTCTCGCGGCAACCCCACCGTCGAGGTGGACATCACCACCGCCCAGGGCACGTTCACGGCGAGCGTTCCATCCGGCGCGTCCACCGGCATCTACGAGGCCGTCGAGCTTCGCGACGGAGGATCTCGCTACATGGGAAAGGGCGTCTTGAAGGCCGTCAACAATGTGAATACCGTCCTCGCTGACATTGTCAAGGGCCTTGACGCCTCCGATCAGAGGGCCGTCGACGATGCCATGTTGAAAGCCGATGGCTCCGCTAACAAGGGGAACTTGGGAGCCAACGCCATCCTTGGTGGTGAGTGAATTTTAGTGCTCGATATTAATTGGAGCTACTCTTGATTTCCCTGCTAGGGCTAGTTCCGTATTTATATATGTATTGTTTTTCATGAAACATATTTCATCTAACTATTAATCGGACCCGGTTCTTCATACGCGACATGACAGTTTCTCTCGCTGCCAGTAAAGCGGGAGCCGCGGCGAAGGGAATCCCCCTTTGGAAGCACTACGCAGAAATTGCCGGAAATCCCACGCCGGACGTGCTTCCCGTTCCCTGCTTCAATGTTATCAACGGAGGTGAGCATGCCGGTAACAAGCTCGCGTTTCAGGAATTCTTCGTCATCCCCACCGGCGCCGAGACATTCAGCGAGGGCATGCAAATCGGTTGCGAGGTTTTTCACAACCTAAAGAAAGTCATCAAAGCCAAATTCGGGGGCGATGCCACGCTCATTGGGGATGAGGGCGGATTCGCACCCCCCTGCGACGTTCAGTCTGGTTTGGAAATGATCATGGAGGCGACCGAGGCGGCGGGATACCTCGATAAAGTGAGCTTGGGACTTGATGTCGCCGCGTCGGAGTTTAAGGTTAAGGGCAAGAACGAGTATGACCTTGATTTTAAGACGAAGGGGGCGGATAAGAATTCCGACCTGCTGCTCACGGGCGATGAGCTCATCGCCTTCTATAAGGATATGATTGCCAAATATCCCATCCTTACCATCGAGGATCCCTTCGACCAAGACGACTGGGACAACTGGACCAACTTCTGCAAAGATGTCGGCAAGGATGTTCAAATTGTCGGTGACGACCTTACCGTTACCAACCCCATCAAGATCAAAGAGGCCATCAGGCTTGGTTCCGCGAATTGCCTCCTTCTCAAGGTCAACCAGATTGGATCCATCTCCGAGTCCATTGACGCCGTGAAGCTTTCGAAGCAAAACGGGTGGGGTGTTATGACTAGTCACAGGAGTGGCGAGACGGAGGATTGCTACATTGCCGATCTTGCTGTTGGTCTTAGTACCGGAGAGATCAAAACGGGAGCTCCATGCCGTGGTGAGCGCACGGCGAAGTACAATCAACTCCTTCGTATTGAGGCCGAGCTCGCTGCGCCTAAGTACCCTGGCATCAACTTCCGTAAGCCTGGCTGGATGGGATAAAGTAGTCACTAGCTGAAGGGATAGATCGGCACGTTTTGCGAAGGGCTGAAGTAAGCTATGAAAACATGGGGTTGCTCCAAACCAACAGAATATCAAAGCACGTGGAAAATTATCGTTTGTGTTCGTGGATTCTCGGTGATCACCAATGTAGAAAATCATTAATGATACATCTCTGAATGATAGCCTACAATCTGTTAATTGAATTTGACGTTAAGAAATAATCAGCTGCGACAATTGATGACAGCGGGGACTTGGTAGCAGAGAAACATTAATTCCGGATTGACATTATTCGTTTCTATGTTTCAGTACCACTGCCAATTTGATTTTACATTAATCCGTTGCATACAACATTCATTGAAATCCATATTAATTTTACTCGATGCATGTTTGATTGCTGTATTTGATAATGAAGCGATTCACAAAAGGAACAGCAACAGATTTTGATGCTTACCCTCTTCTTGCCGTCATTAATTTCGTTGAATTTAGCATTCAATGGTGCCCAGTGCTTCGTCCCTGCTATCTTCCTCGTCTCTGGGATCCTGGAGTAAAAATTCAGATACTTCTTGTTCACTCGACCCCGTATCGGGACGATCCGCGGAATTCGAGTCTCCCGCATGATTGTCATGTTCGTCGTTGTGTCCCTTCATTGGAAGAGCGTGTTCGTAATATGTTGGAGGAGGGTGGTATGGGAGCGGATGATGGGGCAAGAGAGGGGGGTAAGGGAACGGCTCTGAACCATCGTGGTGGACGAGGGGCGGAAGTCCCATGGGCATCCCAAGCGGCGGCGGAGGAAGGGGCGGCGGCCCAGCGAATGGAATGCCCATCATGCCGGGATGGGGAGGAGCGCCGTACGTAAGGGGCAACGACGTCATGCTCTCCCCGCTCAGCGGCCTCCGAGCACGCGCGTGGATGCTCATGCCAAGCGGCTTCACCTTCAATCCCATCTTCTTCAGCTCCTCCCTACGCAGTCGATCTCCCTCGATCTTGCGCTTCTTCGCCGCGATGGTAGTCATATACAGCTCCTGCTCCTCCTCGGTCCGATCCTCCTCCGGCTTCGACATGACCGTCTCGAGCATCGCCTTCTTCTCCAGCGCCCTCTCCCTCGACCTGGCGTTCTTTCGAGCGCGACGCTCTTCGACGGTCTCGCACAGCCTCGCCTCCTCCTCGCGCAATTCCTCCTGGGCCTTCGTCTTGATGGTCTCGACCTTCTCACGGAGGCGCGCAGCGCGTAGTCGGGATTGGGCGTTCTTTCGACTCTTGCGATTTAAAACATCCTGGGGGGTCTTGATGCGGGTGCGACTGCGCTTGCCGGGGGAGCCGGGCGGGTCGTGGGTCAGGTTCTGGTGGGGGAGGATGGCAATCGCAAATAGAGGAGGGAGGTTTGTGTGAGGGGAAAGCCAGATCGACGACGTTTATTCTCGCAGTTGCCCGACATCTGTCATTTATTAACATGGGCAAACTCACCCCATTGACATCTCGTTCGCCATTGTAGTATGGAGGTGTCATCATATGGCCTGGCAATGGTGGATAATACCCCGGCGGAGGAGGTGGGTAAGGATAGGGGGGAGGAGGGACGGGCGGGTAGGGGTATTGATGGGGATGCGGGAGGGGCGGATAATAGGGAAAATAGCCAGGGGGCTGGGGCGGGTATATGCCGAAGCCGGGGGGTATATATTGCGGCAGATGCGTCGAGTCGTCGTCGTCGTCGACGTCGCTGCCGTTGACGCTCTGGCTTCCGTCATCGTCGCCGCCCCTAGGAATATCGTCGTCGTCGGCGTTGGCATCATCGTCGCTTCGTAGGCCCCGATCGGATGTGGAGTCGCGCGACGGGGGGAAACTCTCCCCCCTCTCCACTCCGTCCGTATCATCATTGACAACATCTTCGTCGAACTCACGCCTCGTTGTCGGGGGAGGAGGATCCGGTGCCCCTTCGATGGCAAGGGTGGTGGGATCTTCGAATTCGGAATTCATCCTTACACGTACACATCCAGCGCGCGAGGGAGGAGTTGAATTGAGGGAGGGGCTGGCGGGCGGGGAGGGCTTGCGTTTTTTTGGGAACGGATGAGAAAACAGAAAACGATCTCTCCTCTCTATTTATTACTATGGACTCCCAGTAAAGATGAATAGATGAACACGTACTTGACTGTCCGACCTAAAAACCACGATGCCATTCTGATTAATATGTACGATTCCTACGTTGAGGTGGCTTCTGGGAGAGAGGAAGAGTCGAAGATTATTTGGTGAGAGGGGGAGGGAACGATAAACACACACGAAGTTCGTCTACGACGGCGTCATAATTCGTTCGTACGAAACTCCCATCATGAAGCTCGCTATTGCAACGCTCCTCTGCGGATCTGCCGCCGCCTTTTCACCCGCCGCCACCGTTGGTGTGCGCAGCAGTGCCCTGAACATGGCCGAGACCGCCACCGAACCCGCGAAGGTGAGGATATGCAGGACGGAAATTGAAAACTGACGTACATTCCATCATAAAAGCAGCCGACTACTGATGTATTTGTATGGTATTCCCTAACACGCTCCTTTTCATTTTATTCTCCTGTAGACCTACGCTAAGCTCCCAGCCTCCATCAAGCCTGGTGTTGTCACGGGAGCGGCCCTCGTCGATCTCCTCGATGATGCGAAGGCCCGGGGATACGCCATCCCAGGAGTCAACATCGTCGGGACCAACTCCATCAACGCATGCATGGAAGCCGCCATGAAGTACGGTGGTCCCATCATGGTCACATTCTCCAAGGGAGGTGGACAGTTCATCGCTGGTAAGGCCGTCAGCAACGCGAATGATCAGGCCTCTATTGCCGGAACCATCGCCGGTGCCAAACACGTCCACGAGGTCGCGAAGCTTTACGGCGTCCCCGTTGTCGTTCACACGGATCACTGCCAAAAGGCCTGGCTACCGTGGATCGACGGCCTCCTCGCCGCCTCCGAGGAGCACTTCGCCAAGACCGGCGAGCCCCTCTTCTCGTCGCATATGCTTGATCTTTCCGAAGAACCCCTCGAGGAAAACATTGCCATCTGCAAGTCTTACCTTGAGAAGTTCGCTAAGGTCGGTATCCTCCTTGAGTTCGAGCTCGGCGTGACTGGAGGAGAGGAGGATGGTGTTGATAACAGCGACGTTGACTCGTCTCGCCTTTACACCCAGCCCGAGGAGGTATTCTATGCCTACGAACAGCTGTCGCAGGTCCCCAACGGAGCGTTCACCTGCGCTGCCTCCTTCGGAAATGTTCACGGTGTCTACGCCCCCGGAAATGTCGATCTCCAGCCCATCATCCTTTACAACTCGCAGAAATACATCCAGGAGAAGATTGGATCGGAGGATGACAAGCCGATGAAATTCGTCTTCCACGGAGGATCGGGATCGTCCGTCGAGGACATCCAATATGCCATCGGAGCCGGAGTCGTCAAGATGAACATTGATACTGATACCCAGTGGGCATTCTGGGACGGCCTCCGCGCCTACGAGGCCAAATACCACGACTACCTGCAGGGGCAAATCGGAAACCCAGAGGGACCGGAGAAGCCGAACAAGAAGTACTATGATCCACGAATGTCGCTCCGCGCCGGAGAGGAGGCAATGGCTGCCCGTCTAATCAAAGCTGCCGAGGACCTCAAGTGCGTGAATGTGCTGAACTAGACTACCTAGTTCAAGTGATTCCATGTGGATGATTTAGATACACTGTAGATATGAGTGATAAATATTTCAGAAGTGCATTTTCGTTGGTTACCTCCACTTATTTTGGTTTAAGAACAAACATGGCACGAAACAGATAATTTCATGCTCTTTTCCAGCATCGATAAAACATTACGGAGAAGGAGACGAATTATTACTGTTCCATAAGAAAGGAGGCGTCATTGATTTCATGTCAAACCTTTCACAACAGAAAGATCGTCCAATACGGCTGTGCCAGGCTGCGCACTGTTATTTTGATGACTCAGCAGCGAAATGACCGTCCCGAAGAAAATAATGATGAATCCAGTATCGTAGTTATCCACTAAATGTTTCCAGGTTCTCAGAGCGACATTCGGTGCAATCATGACTCTATATTCTTACGAACTGACTATGCTTTTCGGCTTCCATTCTTACTCTCAAGAGGGGCATTGCTTCCCGCACCAGTACTAGGAAACTCGTGATGGGCTAAAAGAGATCACTCACGAGAACAATGCGTGTGTAAAATTGAGTCCATCTAGAGTATCGTTTAATCAATTATAGTATTTTATGCCGTGGCCTGCTTGGCTCGCATCTTCGAGTTGACCGCCTTGATGTCCTCCCTCTTGGCCAACGCCCTCTTGTGACTTCCCAGTCGGCGCTTGGCGAATTTGTACACCCGCTTGTCCGCGGAGCTGCCGCCGGTCTTGATCATGTCGAGGATGCGCCTCTCGTAGGGGGAGAGACCGGCGACCTCGCGAGCGATCTCGCGACAGAGGGCGGTGCGCTTGCCGATTTTCTAAGTTTGTTATATTTTTAGCGGATGCGAGGTTTTGGGTGGGGGAGTACAGATGTAAAAAGGTGAGTGGCATTGGTCCAAATATGGAGGGCAAGAAAAATATCATTAGAGTGCCGCCGATATCGATAGGACAACAATCCAGGATGGGGACCCAGGCTCTTCGCCGGCATCATGGCCCTTGACAGGTGTCAACCCCCCAACGTGGGCCGTAGTGTTGAAAGGAACTGTAGGGATCATTCGGCCACACTCGTTCGTCGAATCCCGATAACGAACGCAACCGCCCGACGAGTCGTCGCCGCACCCCCCCCCCAGTAACGACGATGTAGTGTATTGCGTCGGGCAAGTTTCCTATCACCATGTAAAGATTTAGACTCACCCCCTTCGAGCGGGACGGCCTGGGGGCGCGTTCCCTCTGCTCGGTGATGTGGCCCTTGTTGGCGCCCTTCGCTAGTCCGCTTCTCGCCATGGTTGATATATTCCTCTCGTGTGGGATGTGCTAGACACAAATTACGGCGGCGAGGCGGTGGGGGAGAGTGGTGGCTGGTACTCCTGCACGAGCACGTAGGAATTCAAACTTACCTCTTCCCTCTTTACTTGACCCACTCACGAGCCCGCCCACCGCCCAATACAAAACAACTTTTTTCTATTTCGGTTTGCCGTTGTTTGAGGTGAGACGACGACGATGGCAGCCTCGACGACTAAGTCCGGGCGAGGACATGGGAAAGGCCGCCTGGGGGCAAACATCGACGCTGATTCGTCGTGAAATTACTATCTCGGCAATGACTGGCCATCGATTCGGCGGGATCCCCCCCTCCGTCCATCGAACATCGGTCGATGGACGGGATCTTGTGTTTAGTCGAGGCAATACATTTTGGCACGATAAACAATGCAAGCTGCTTCATCGGCTGTTGTCTGACTTGCCTGATAGTCGTGCGAGAGTGGCTCGGGTCGCGTGCATAACTGCGGGCGGGGCCTCGATTCGAAGTGGATCTCCCGTTATTACACCCCCCCACATCATAATACCTCCCTCTCACCGTCCATTACCTTTGCTGCCCCAATCCCCTCTAATCCGTTTTCATTATTCCAAGACATCTCTAATAAACCATCCAATATGGGAGACAACAGAGTCGTGCGTCCGGGACGTCATTCCTACAACACCAAGTCGGCTCGCATCCGCACCATCCTCACCCCCGGCGGACGTCACGTGGCACAGAAGATCAAGAAGACGACGAAGGGACCCAAGTGCTCCGACTGCAAATGCTCGCTGCCCGGTATCAAGCATCTCAAGAGATCGGCCTACAAGAACCTGAAGAAGCGCGAGAGGACCGTGAGCCGCGCGTACGGCGGAAGCGCGTGCGGAGGATGCGTACGGATGAGAATCGTGAGGGCGTTCCTACTCGAGGAACAGAAGGCCGTGAAGAAGCTATTAGCCGAACGCGCCAGCACTAAGAAATAAAGAATCCATTCGATACTAATTGAAAAATAGATGACTGTTATAAATATATACTATCGTCGGTATGACGCAACTCGTTATGACAGTGCCGCATGATCATTGTATGACAGTAAGAGCGCTGAGTTCATTGAGAATGAATCTGGGTGAGAGCTGTCAGGTCGTTAATGTTTGAGGAGGAAGGTGTAGCAACTTTCATCCTAACACTCCAACGGAGTTTCAACTCCGACTGAATAATAGATGAGTGACGACGTGTCTTCTTTGCCGAAGTGCTGTGATGCAAGATGATTAACTGGTAGGATGGAAAACGGTTATTGTTGGACTACGAAAAGAGTTACTAGCGCTATGAATACGCTTTTACGACACGCATTCTCATTTAATGCTCAAGCAAACAAGGTACTTGGAATGCTGACTTGCAACTATCGCTCACGAACGTAAGATTAATGTTTCAAAGCAGTATCTTTCTTCCTTATCAAATCAATTAAGGTGTCCACAACACTGGGATCAGCTAGGGTGCTAACATCACCAAGTTGGTCTGCCTCCCCACAGGAGATCTTTCGCAATACGCGACGCATTATCTTTCCGCTTCTAGTCTGGAATTGCGTTGCGTTGAGATGCGCGATGTGAGAATAAACATGGCAAAGATAATTTGTTCAGTGAAGAACATATGACTGAGCCTACCATTGGGAGGGACGGGGTAATGCAGATGATATCTGGCGCAGAAAATGGTCCAATTTCCCCACGGACAAGTGCACGGAGCTCCTTCACCAGTTCGTCATCATCTTCCGTGTTCGATTCAGTGACGGTGGCGAAGGCTACGATCGCCTCCCCTGAGGTAAAGATATTGATATTGTTGGTAAGTCTCATTTCCTGAGGCGTGGCAATGGTGCAACGACAAGATCTTACCCTTAATCGGATGAGGTCGCCCAACAACTGCTGCTTGGGCCACTGAGGGGTGTTTGACAAGTGCAGATTCGACCTCGGCCGTCCCAATGCGATGGCCAGATACATTGAGGACATCGTCAACCCGACCGGTGATAAAGTAGTACCCGTCCTTGTCGCGGCGAACGGCATCCCCGGTGAAGTAATATCCCTCGTAAGGACGAAAGTAGGTCTCCAAATATCTCGCGTGATCGCCAAGGCATGTTCTGGCCATACCCGGCCACGGATAACGGATGGCAAGCACGCCTTCAACGCCGTTGCCCTCCACAATCTCACCAGTCACTGAATCGAGAACAACGCAGTCGATACCGTAGAGTGGAAGAGCGCACGATCCTGGTTTCATTGGCGTTACCCCAGGCAAGTTGGTCAGAATGTGACCACCAGTTTCCGTCTGCCAGTACGTGTCCACGATTGTGCATCTTTCGTGACCAATTGCCTCATAGTACCAACTCCTGAATCGAGTGACGAATATCAGATGAAAGATTGAAGGAGGATTAGTGTATTTCGTTGGCCAAATCTGGTGTCATTCCTAACAACATAAAAGAGAACTCACCACGCCGCTGGGTTGATCGGCTCGCCTACAGAACCCAAGATTCGCAAGGATGACAAGTCATATTTTTTCGGCACATCGTCCCCATACCGAATTAACGATCTCACGGCAGTTGGAGCGGTGTAGAAGAGGGATATTTTGTGGCGTTGGACCATGTCCCAATATCGACCAGCGTCAGGGTATAGCGGTGTGGATTCAAAAGCAAATGTTGTAGAACCGCTCAGCAACGGGCCGTACACAACATACGTGTGCCCAGTTATCCAGCCGCAATCCGCCATGCAAGCAAAGATATCATTTGGTTGAAGATCAAACGTTGTTTGGATAGTGTGCGCGGCGTAGACAGCATAACCGGCAGTGGTGTGAACCAGACCCTTTGGTTGGCCTGTAGAGCCAGAGGTGTAAAGGATAAACGAAGGATCTTCGGCATCCATAGACTCAGGTGGACAATATGGGCGCTGTTTAGGCAATAGATCATTCATACTGACGTCTCGATTGGGAACCCAGTTGATTTTACCGTCAGAAAGCCCATCGTCACCTGAAACAGCATCATCATCAGATACGATGGACCTCTCGCGCTCGTACACCAGTACCCTCTTTACAATGTCTTCGCAGTCATTCATTACAACTGCCTCATCAACGATCTTCTTCAAGGGGATTACCTTGGCTGCTCTTACTCCAACATTCGCCGTCACTACGATGCTAGATTTGGACGCTGAGATCCTCGAAGACAACGCCGCACTGGAAAACCCGGCAAAGACTACAGAGTGGACAGCTCCCAAGCGCATGCATGCCAGCATGGTCATCGGAAGTTGAGGAATCATGGGCATGTAGATCGTCACTACATCTCCTTTCTTCACTCCTTGCGATTTCAGTGCATTAGCGATCGCGGAAACCTTTCTAAGCATATCTGAGTACGTGAACTTCAATACGTGGCCTGGCTCATCCCCCTCCCAGATCATGGCAACTTCATGTGCTTTGCCATTCTGAACATGACGGTCGATCGCGTTGGCACATATATTCATTTTCGCGCCAGGAAACCATGCAACATCTCCGAATTCGAATCCACCCGTCATGATCCCGTCGCAGTTGTTTTCGTCAAAGGGGTAGTAGTCCCAGGTGATGAGTTCGGCGGCCCTTTTGTTCCAGTATTGCTTATTCTTCGTGAGCGAGAGCGCATAGTCAGATTTGTACCGCTCGAGGGCGGTGTTGTCGCCCTTCGCGGGATAAGTTAGGGCGATTTCTTCCATTTCTGGCATATGATCTGGAGGAGCGTCCTGGTCGTTGTCAACGGTCTTCCCGATGAGCTCGTTCCCTACATTCAAGGCGACGACGCTTTTCATGCGGGGACGAACGTTCCGACCCCGATCGAGAGAGTGAATGAATGCATGGAGCCCATTGCTTGATAGATGCAATGAGAGCAACATAGCGGATTTGGAGACGGGCGCCACCATGGCTGTGGATTACTTTGTTTTGATGCTCCCCGTTGCTTGTGGTTGAAGTAGTAGGTGCCTTGATGAATACGAATTCCTTCGTGGGAATCAGTACTTCAAAAGGCGCCATTTATTCCAAGCAGCACCTTTAAATCTACAAATTTGGCGGTCTTCGAAGTACCATGGACGTAATCCTGGCAGCGCGACGGCGGTCCCTCAGTCCCCCTTGGAGGAGAAAAGCCCCAATGGTATGACAATGGCAGCCGCCATGGTATTTGCCAATTGCCCAAAGCAGTAGCCCTATGATCCATTGAAGAAATTCTTTGCTGAGTCTCCAGAATTCAAGGTTTTACAGTGCATTGATATCACACACTCTATCCACCCAATACAAGGATGAAATCTTTCCCCAGGAAAATAATCATTGTTCTTTCAAACTTCACCCCCAATGACGATGACTCCATTATTACCCAGAAGTGTTTCTTTACTCTAGGAAAAGAGGGACGTCCGAATCAGAGGTCCATATGATATCCATATATATGCCAATGCGCGTTCTTGGTAAATGTGTGTGTTGGATCAATTCATATAAATTCTCGAATGACAATGATGCCATCGTCTTGACTGTTGACAAGGTCAACCAATCGAAAATTCTTTGGGGGACCACATGACTGGGCTAGCCTAGCGAAGAAGAGCAATCCGATTGCGAAGGACTTTCACAAGAAGCTATACACGATCACGCTGGATGGTGGGGACTACTGTGTCGTCTTTCTTGGCAAACATGCATACAACAAATGCAGGAAGTGGTTTCCAGACTAGAAAGTCATCAACAATGGTAGCCTTGCTCATGGATCACAGATTGGAAACAAATTTCAAACTGAGCCTCAATGGATTCATTTATCAATACAATTAGCAGGGCAGCAGTGTTCCTTTCGAGGGTTGATCTTAATCCAATCTTGGATTCCAAAAAGAATATGTATCTGAAGTTTTCTCCAACGGGCGGAGGAGAGAGGAAGCACAAACAAGATCCAGTAGCTGTAGCAGAATCAGCCGGGTTAAAGCGGCAACGTGAGGCAGCAGCAAAAGAAAATGCGTCAGATCGCGCACTTGTTCATGAGGAGAAGTAGATAGAGAAAGAGATTGCGCATGAAGCAGCATCGAAAGAATCCATGTTAGATTGCACACTTGTTTGTGAGGAGAAGGAGATTGAGAAGGAGATCACGCATGAAGCAGCAGCAAAAGAATCCGCATTAGATCGTGCACTTGTTCGTGAGGAGAGGGAGACGAAGATTGATATCGCACATGCGCTTGAAGTAGAGATCGAGAAGGAGATCTGGTGAGTGATTGAAGCAGCAAAAAAAGCCACACATTGTCATGAGTTTTGGATGGCTGGTTTGGACCTGCGTAATGTTGTTCCGGCACAGTTGTTGAATGTCCTTGGAGCAGCGAAAGAAGCTGCACATCTTCATGAGTTTTGGACGACTGGTTTGGACTTTGGGCCTGCGGAGTGTTCTGGTACAGCCGTTAATCGTCGGCCATGGCGCAAGTGGCTACAAGGGTGTTTCAACAAGTGGGGGGAGGAAGAAGGCACAAATCGTCATTGAGATGGGCGATAAAGTTAGGGGCAATCGTCTAAGGCATCTGGGGATGTTTGCTAGAGCAGAAGAGGCAGCGGGAATCTATGCCCGGGTGGCATTCTATCTTGAGCAAATCAAGAGGAGATATGAAACACCACAATCAGCTGCCTGAATCAGGCAGTTATTTCAATTTACTAATCTATCATACACTTGCCTGTAGCATCATCACATAATAACTTTTCTTTCATGGGGTGTGTTTCTTGATGATGGCGGTCCGTTCTGCCATCGTACTAGCAGTGCGATGCTTGTTGAGCTGGCATATTGATTATCATCCACTTCCTATTGAAATACAATATGCATTGAGTAAAATTAATGTAATAATGTATGCATATGATTGTCTAATGGTATTAAATTAAATAGACAGTTGATAGTACTAAAATGTTGCAGCTTATTGTTAATCAGAAATTAGCATTTCTATGCAGCAGATCTTCGCCACATCACACCTGACTTCAAGACTAGGTAGTAGTAAAATACTTCTGCTCTTGCCATGGATCATTACTGTTGATTGTTTCTTAACCACAATTTCAATTAATAGATATTGTAGGCTTTAATTCAAGGATGTCGTACGCCGTAATGATTTTCTACATTGGTTATCACTGAGAATCCACGAACACAAAGGCTCTGTGAGCTCGGCCTCCATTCGAAGGAGTTGATTGTACCTCGCAATGCCCCCTCAACGGCATGGAGGACCCGTTTTGATCACTCCGGTACCCAGACCAACAGTAAGATTGGCAATGTAGCAATCCTCCGTCTCGCCACTCCTGGAGAAAGTGGCCCGGTCTGAGTCATCATGACATATTGTCCCACAGAGCCCGTATCATCTCCCCCAGAACGCATCAGCGAGGCTTCCGCCCGTCCTGTCGTGATACGCGGAGAAGAAGCTCGACGCCACGTAAACCCAGAAAAATCCTGGCACAGAAAGCCACGCAGCGCTTATCAATTCGTCTCGAACGGACGAAAGCCCGACCTCCTCGGGCGATACAACTACGTCCCCCACCCCCCGTTCCCCCGAATGGTATTTTTGCGAGTAAAGAGTCACGTACAGCGATGGCGCATTCTTGCCGCCCATGCCACCACGACCACCTCGCCGCGCTCCGACGACGACGACGTCGTCGTTGTTTTCCATATCGATATTCGCATCGTCCAGGCAACCGAGCGGCACCTTCATTATCGTTTGGGTCTCGTCGTCGAAATACTGAACGTAGATGGACGTCACCTCGTACGACGAGTTCTCGTATATGCCGAGGCGGGGGAGCGAGCGCTTGCAGAACACGGTATCTCCGATCGCGATTGTCGGTTTCCTCGACATCGTGGATGACCGTCTCGCGCCTTCGTTATCGTCGGACAGGCGAAGGATGGTCGACATCGTCCTCCTCGCGGCCGCGGCCGCGGCTCGTTCCGACACGAGGAACGGCATGGATGATGACGGGTATGAGGGGAGCGGTGGACGAAGCGGCGTGCGACGCGATGACGGGGACGACGAGGTCGATGATACGATTCGCGGATGAGGAGACGATGGCTTGAACGCCTCGGCGAAAGTCGGCGCGGCCTTCACTGATACTGCCACCGCCGCCACCATCACAACGACGGCAGAGATTGCAATAATGAATGTGGACACCGACGACGACATCAAAGAGATGCGTCTACCACGACGACGAGGATGCCGCGAATGCATGGCTTGCCTCGCTCGAGCCCGAGACATCACCATTATCTTCCCTTTACGCCACTTTTCCTTTTGGGGAGGAAAAACTCGTTGCGCCTTTGATTGCAATACCTAAATGTGTGTAGATATAAAGGCAAACAAAAGACAAAAGAGAGGCAAAAAGCTAAACTAGCACTACATGTAATTCAAGTG
>JALLBA010000147.1:0-26993 GCA_036939675.1 Cyclostephanos invisitatus | reverse complement strand
TGTTTTCGATTGCGACATATTATTAAAGTGATTTTCGAAGGAGGCATATTATTATATTGACGAAACGTCCAGGTGAGTACATTTTAGCTATTTTCCCTTGATAATATTAGGTCGGTAATAACTCTCTCCATCCCGCCGCGCGCCGCTTGCCGTCCCCCCGCGTAGGCAACGCAGCCGCCCCAATACGGTCCGACTCACACACCCTTCCACAACACAACGGCCTATAGCGGAGAGAGAGAAAACGAAATCAAAGGAGAGGAAATGAAGACCGGACTCCTGCTATTGCAATCGATATCGTCGTCATCGTTGCGATGCGCTGCTCGTAGGTCGTCGTCGTCGTCATCATCGTCCGTCCACCTCCCACATTTCGGATACGGCAGTAGCACATCCGCCCGCGGCATTGCATTATTCGCCGCGGTGGGCGCGTTCGGGGGGTCCGCGCTCGGACTCGGCGACGTGGACGGCGGGGGGAGGACGAACGGATATCGCGTCTCAACGGGAATGGCCATGTGCGACGGCGGCGGCGGCGGCGGCGACGCGGATGCCGCCTCGACGACACCGTCGAGCATTGCCGCGTCGAAACGACCGCGAGCCGACGACGACGGGAGAAGGAGGAGGAGCATATTCGATCCCGAAAGGATCGAGCACGATTCGCGTTTGCCCTTCCCGGAATATTCGCTTCGGCACGATTCGTACGACGGCGTGACGCTCGATGTCACGACGCTGACGTCGTGCGAGATTCACGGACCGCTCATGACGGATGCCACAGCATTCGGGACCATGCTGGGTAGGGCCCTCGAGGTATGGACGTCGTCGAATCGGAGGGGCATATGGCTCAAGATACCGACGTCGCATTCCCACCTCATCGCGCCGGCGTGTTCGTTGCACGGCTTCGACTTCCAACACGCCGAATGCGGACATTGCATACTGACGAAATGGTTGCCGAAAAATACAATATCGCGCTTGCCGTTGGGTCCGACCCATCAGGTGGGCATCGGCGCGTTGGTATTGCATCCCACATCGGGGAAGATGCTCGCCGTGCGCGAACGTAGCGGTCCGGCCGCGGCCGCGAAATTGTGGAAGATGCCGACGGGATTGACCGATCCCGGCGAGGACATCGCGAGCGCGGCGATACGCGAATTGAAGGAGGAGACGGGACTCGATTGCGTCTTTGATAAAATGTGAGCATCCCAACTCTGCCCTGCCCTCCCGATTGCCTTGATTTTTTGGGAGGGGATGATGATGCGTCGGTATATACAAACTAATACTTGCCTGTTTTCTCGTTTCCTCATGTATTGTGTCGAATATATGTTCAGTATATGCTTTCGTCAGGCGCACGGTGGACTGTTCGGCAGGAGCGACATGTTCTTCGTATGCCTATGCAAGCTCGCGCCTGAATACGAACGACGTCTGAGCGATGGGGGGGAGATCGATCTCGTACCGCAAGAGGAGGAGATATTGATGGCCGATTGGATCGATTTCGATTCCTACGCCCAGCAGGGGCTGTGGAAGGAAAGTCCATTGTACAGGGAGATGAACAGGGCGATGTTGCGCTCGCTTGGGAAGGGGGGAGGGGGGTGTAATTCGGATTCGGACGATGACGATGGCGACGATGATGAGCCGCATGGCTTCGTGGCCAAGAACCTCGACGTGGGATTTAGACCGGGACGCAATACTATATACGTTAGCAGTAAACTTTGATATAGAACATACGGGTTGTTGAATAAGCGAATTGAGCGTTTTCACGAAATCTTGAGTTCGTGCCCTTTCCTAATTTACAATAAATTAGCTTCGACTGGCTGTTTCATTTCTCTTTTTGTACACCACTCAAGTCCATCATAAAACTCTATAAGAGCTCGGAAATACTCGGCTCGACATCCACACCAGTCTTGTTGATGGCAGGAAAACTTCGGAAACAACTCAACAACTACCTCGAATCCCTCTCCCGACGCAAGTAATGCATTTCCATGCCTGGGCGAAGCACCAAACTCGAAATCCAACAAAAAATGGTCGATTTGAAAGCGAAGTCGTAGTCGTATTTTTACTACCCACGATCATTTCGTCTTCAGGGCGAAGCAACGTACCTCCACCAAAATTAAAGAATATCTCCTATCTCTCCACGTAGTCTTTCGTCTTTCTCACTTTCCACCACTTGTACCATCGTCCTCCTTGCTGGAACCATACAACCTGGCACTGCGAAACTGCCAAGAATAAAATTGTTGTTCGTGCACAAAGTTCCTAAACGGTAGCTGCGCGATTTCTCTCCTGAATGCTTCCCCGCTGTCAACTCCGACGAAACGACTGGTACTGCTTCCGTCGTTGTTACTAGAATCGGCATCCCCGAGAGAATCGGATGAGGGCGGAACCAATAAGTCTAAAAAGTACAAACAGTGGGGATACTGAAGGTACTTTGCATATTCGGGACGTTTCCAATATCGAAGGTATCGCAGAAAGTCGAGGAAGGATGATTGATATAATATGCCACTAGTTGCAAGGTAGTGAAGGTAGGCCGGAGAGGCCAAGGATTGGACGAATTCCAACTGAGGAAAAAAATGGGCGATAACATTATTAAGGACATTTCATGGATCATGAAGATCAAAATCCTAAAAAATAATGATAATCAAACGCCTTACCTCTAGCTCGAATCTATTGGGAGGGAGAGATATTGGCGTTGCCGACGGTGACGCCGCCGCGACGGCATCATTGTTCTTGTTGCCATTATTTTCAGCAGCATCAGCAGCGGGCATGATGATGGTCACGCAGAAAGAGGCAATTAAATCACAGCACTCCGCGCAGACCGATGGTAATGTTGATGCTGGAGAATGGGCGTAGCGGCGCGATGAAGCAGCGGGCGGGGTGAGACGGTACGGGAGAGGGAGGTATCGTAACTCACGAGAGGTCGAGAGAGTGGAAAAAAAGAGATATTGACTGAAGTGGTTCGTGGTTCCCGCCACGTTCTCAGAACCCGAGCCCCGCGCGCAGGCCATCATCCGCAACACATCTCACAATATGATGAAGTCCGCAAAACGCCACGTAGAATTGACAAAATTCTAATGGCCCTTCCCAGATGTATCCCCTTCGCCAGTGCGAAAAGGAAATAGGATATCATCCAAAGCCGTTATGTTGAAAGGCAAAAACAGTCATCAACAACGCCGATACAACGAACTTGGTATGTACAATATCTCCGTGGTGACACGATACAACAGCTAGGGTGTTTCTCACACCATGGATTGCGGGGCGTGGAGTGGATTGAACTACCATCGGAAAACGGTTAGAAGCATTGTGCACTTGCATTCTCTAGAGACCATGGTCACAGTGTAAACATCATTTTTACTATTGAACTGCCCCACCATCAATGTGATTTTTTTCAGATGATATCAATGTAACATCATCGCTCCCCCTCCTTGCTATTTTTCATCGGCCCACTACTACCATAAATGCTCCAAATCGGGATTAACGACAATGTCGATCGACAAGACTTCCACCGTATCGTCGTCGTCATCGTCACCACCATCATCGTCATCGTCGCGCGCCCCGCCACTTTCGCATTCACCCTCCATCGTCGTCGTCGTCGTCGTCGTCGTCGTCGCGTCCGCCGTCTTCGATACGCGATACTCTCCCTCCACCACCGCCCTATCGACGTAATATATCAACTCGCTCTCCTCGCCGTGGGGATTGCCAGGTCCCTTCCCGCCCCCCACCTGACGGGAGCCGTATCCCACCAAGGACGACGACGACGATGACGGCACGTCCAGGATGCATACGTCATCGGACGTGAGGCCCGGGAATTGATGAGTCTCGTCTACCACGAACGCCAACATGTCGTTGGTATTCGATACGTACGCCGATTCGTACGTCCACGCCGATAATGGCGCGATCGTGCCGTTCTCCTGGACCGCCCCGATTTCCAATCGCGCCGCCTTCCTCCCCCCCCCACTCCCCCCCGTACCCACCCTCCCAACTCTCGACGACGTCGTCGACGTCGGGTCGTCATCCTCGTCGTATTCGTCGTGTTCGTCCCCCCCCGACGTCCTGCGTCGGAATAGGACCACGTCCATGACCGATAGCGACGTGAAATCCACCCCCCCGGGACGCAATACCGTCGCCGACGTCGACGTCGTGGACGTCGATGACGACGACGACGACGATGCCAGCGAGGACGATGGCCGCGTCCCTCGTCGCACGGTATGACTGGTACCGCCACCGTCACTGCCGCAGCAGCGATGATCGCGACGTGCGGAACGACGACGTCCGTCGTCGCGATGCGACGGGGACCCGTCCCGTCGTCCGAATGCCACGTTCGCGACGTTCGCGCCCCGTCGGGGGGGGGCGATGCGGTGACACGCATCGGCGACGGCAATGGCGGGCCGGGGGGGTGGATGGACGAATGCCACGGTCGTCGACGTCGTCGATCCTGTATTCGACGCGACGACGACGCATGCCGAGGCGAGGAGGGTGCGACGACGACGACGACGACGCGGCTCTCGGACCATCGTTCTCACTCCTTTATTTTGGACGGGGGCTGGGTGATAAATTAGAGTGGACTTAAACGAAAAAAAATCGGGGCGGGCCGGGTGTACTCGGGGGGTGACGTCATGGAGCGACACTCAGACACACCCACCGCTTTTGAGGGGGAGGAGCACGGCCGGGGCGATTTTCTGGTCATTTATCTGCCTTAATTTGTACATAGGAGTACTTACAGTATTTTCATCCCCCGCCATTTTCAGGGCCGAAAAGAAAAAATTGTGCAACGTGCAACGTGCTTAGCCAATTCATCTGCATCGCTGCTCAATAGATCATACCCCCCTGTGATCGATCAATACTACTTCTTCAATAGTCTGCCCCTACTGCGCAATTTAGGAAGGCGCATTTTTCACACCCTGACGAATGTCTGTGCCAAAATTGCGCAGTAGAGACCGTCATTCCACCAACCTCTACAACTGTCTTGGTCCAGATAGTGCCATTTCGCTGTCACGACGAAAAATACTACTGACACACTCCCCACGATGACGGCGCCCCCATCCTTCGCTGCGGTCACCAGCCATCGCCGGAGGAAGCGATCAACGGTCGCGGTTCATAACATAACAATCAACTTATTAGTAGGGGCGGTGGGTGATGATGAGAGCTCCACATTTGTTGAGCAGCGCGTCAACGCGTCGACGATTCGCCGCGCCTAATAAATGTGTTGCAAATGCAGATGATGACGGCGCCGCCATCCATTGCCGAGGGTGCAACCCATCGTCCTCAGAGGACATAATCGGTGGTCGTGGGAGGCAGGGGTGGTTTCTGGAGGCTAGTAGGGGCGGCGGGGAGTGATGAAAGTTTGGGGTTTGTTGAGCTGCGCATTCTCCACACCTTTGAAGGGCTAATAAACAGTAGAAGCAATATGTTTTTCTACATTTCACGACATAGAACTATTGCGTAGCGTTTTGGATGATTGTCGAATGCCTCGTCGCTGGGGGAGGGGGGCACCATAGCGGCCGTGGGGCTCTGACGGCCGTCATGATCGGGGTGTATTATTTTCTCTGGCTTCCGCCTTGCTACTCGCGCGTCTATGCCCGCCAACTCTAAAACCAACATAATAACCAACCGCTTTCCCACCATCCATCTCGGTCAAAAATGGTCGGATGTGGATGTTTGAAGTGACTTACCTCCGCGCACACATAGTAGGGAGACGGTTGCACCATGATTGCCGACAGCTCATTCATATTATGGTCTGTAAGCCTACACGAAGCGTCGGAAAGCCATGGTTGACTTGTGCTTTGTGGCAGGGGTAGGGAGAAATAAATTATATTTTATTGCAGGGGATCAGGCAATATATTTTATTGGGCAGTCGCCTCTGCATTCATATTGCAATAAATAATATTGCTGCCCTTCATATTGCAATATTTTATATTGCTACCATAATGTTTGCTCTTCTTCATTGCTTGCATCCACATTGTCAGTGTTGTTGAGATTCTCTTGTTGCGCCTCTGCCACTTCCAACCTCTGTGACAGTTCGGTTGTCTTTTTTTCTTCTCGTGTCAATCGAGCAGCTTCTTTTACAGCATGTCTAGCTTCCATCACTGAATTCTCATCCCAGAGGCCACGGTGGTAACGTAGAAACAAAATTGCTTCTACTAGAATAGGTGCTGTTTTTGATCGATTGTCCGTCAAAATCCACCTTGCCTCTGACCACAACCGCTCAACTTCAGCTGCACTCCCAATAACATGGTCAAGACAGCTGTCTTGGCTGATTTCTCCAACATTTACACCATCGACGGTCCTCTTCTCACCCTTATCCTTCTTTGTCTTGTGCTTGAGACGCTCAGCCAGAGACACCGTTCGATCAGTATTGTTTGATCTAGGCAGTGCTGTATTACTTGTAAGCCACTTGCTGATTGCAAGCCTCTCTACCGCAGTCAGAGACGCCATCTGTCTCCTTTGCATTTTCAGCACTGCATTGGCAAAATGAGGACTAGTGATTTTTGAGGAATTGGGCGCAATGTATTCCGTACTGAGCTGGTTACAATGCCAATGACTGGTACTGATTTTGGAGTTGCATTCCGATTCATACATCAACTCATCAAGCAAGGCACGACACTCAGCATAAGATAAAACACGTTCCTGCAACAGAAGCACAACAGCATTAATGTCATCAAGCATAAGCTTAGTGTTCTTTGCTGCCCTTTTAAACATTATAGAGGTAGGAGGCAATTCAATCGTAGACTTGGGATCTATGCTTGCTGCCGCAGCATGATCATCAATTTTCTCCCACTTAGCCATCACGGCATGTGCACTTGACCACCTTGTATCATTTTGAAGGGTAGGCCCCAGGTGAGTCTCAATCCGAAGTAGAGCTGCATTAATGTTGCTCCGAAGAGACTTCATCGATTCATGAACTAATCTGCACACAGTGCCCGGGCCGAAACTCCTAGTGGCATTATTCGGCACTGTTGCCATAATGGAATTCTCCATCCACTTCTTCAATTCATTGTTTAGAAGGTGGCTTACACAATTAATGTGTGGGATATCGAGCAACTGTGCAAGCTTGATGTTAACGCTTGCGCTATCAGCGGTCTGATTTGTGATCCAAGTCTTGGGATCAATATGGTAGAAGCTCTGGAGAATATCAACAATATGCACTTTATGAGTCCTTGCAGAAAACTCTGCAGCTTCCTCAACAACCTCAGCATCATCCTTGTCGAAAGAGTTCTGCGACTCTTCATCGTGAGCTTTGTCATGGAGAGGGGACACAGATAAGAGTGATACTACAGTCCCCGTCACCTTGTTAAAGACTCCATCAGAATAAATTGTACGTGTAGCCTTGTATGTGGCAAACAGGGCAAAGTAGTGAGTGCCGCGCTTCGTCCACCCATCATGAACAATGGAACCCATGCCAGCTTCTTTCATTTCAGCAGCCAATATCTTCTCGACACCAAGAGTCATTGCAAGAATGACTTCACGGACCGTCTTGATCGAAAACTTATGCGTGTGCTTCATGTTCCTCCGATACAACTCATTTTCAACACTTGAGAGGGGCCAGTTCTCCACGATAATCATTTCTACAAAGGAGAACAACTCATGATCCTTCGCGTGCATGATGTGCACAGGCTTGACTGCAGCCCCACCAGAAGGAGCAGGAAAGTAACCACGAAGGACCGATTGTTTCTTGCTTGTAGGCGCACTAACTTTTGCAATCCAATATGCCTCGAGCATTTGTTCCTCGTTTTGTGCAAAACAGCAGCTCATAAGATGGGATTTTGCATTCGAATACCCACTGTTCTCCTTAAACGAGGTCTCTCCTATCTGCAAACCATCGTGTGGATATCTATCCTGATTAAAAATGCACAGTTTCCCCTTTGGGCACAACCGAACCATACGACCTTCGCTGATCACTTCATCCCCCATAGTCTTTGGTACTTTGATCCTCCTAGCCAGAGGGAACAAGGTATCAACGATTTCCTTGGCGGCGGGTTCCCTGCCCTTGTTAGACGCTGCCCTCATCGATACAGCTTTCGCCTTGATATTGAGAGGCGGCGGGGCAACAGTTGATGTTTCGGCTTCCATTTTTACAACAAGTAGGCGGGTGAGGATTTATGGCCAATGACTTTGGGGTTGCGATGATTGGGTTTCCGTCGAAAGATGGTCAATGTGGTGAACAAGAGAAATAATAAAAATTATTTGTTGTGGGGAGCGGCGTCGATGGGGAGGGTGGGAGGGTTGTTTGTGGAGATGAGAGGGAGCGACTTGTGAAGTTTCGGCGCCCCCGTCACATTGGTTTGGGAGGAGGAGGAGGGCGAAGTTGATGGTGGCAGCTGATACGGAGTGTGTATTTTATTTTATGGCCGGCTGCTGGTCACCGCAGCAGTCGACGTGTTGAGACGAGGGTCGTAATTAGAGTAGAGATGTCAGGTGATGATGTGAAACACTCCTATTCTCTACCGTAAATAATATCATAGAAATCCCGCTGACCTATTTCTCTACCGTAAATAATATCATAGAAATCTATCTGATTCCTACGCAAAAAACTACAGGGAGATTTCTTACATCGGAGCAGAGAATTTTTACATAGGGCATTGGAATCTGTAATAAATCTAGATTTATGCCCAAGGACTGAGGGATAAAACCATGGACTGGCAGAATAAATCTAGATTTTTACGCCCACCAGCCATATTGCAATAATAAATAATTGCCGAGGCCATTATTGCAATATAATGTTATTGCCAAGGACAATACTGCAATAATATATTGCAATATATTGCAATAAAATAAGTCTCCAATATATTTCTCCCTACCCCTGCTTTGTGGGCCCTCTAAAGTATGTTCCAAAAATTAGCGATGATAACATACAAATTCCACTGTAAGATGGACGAAAACTATTTTAAGCGACAAACATACCGAAGATGTCGCGAGTCGTAGAACGAAGGGGTGGTGCCCCGTCCCGTACCCCGATTTTTTTTCGTTTTAGTCCACTCTATTTTTTCGGGGGGGGGGCGGGGGGCGCCCTGGGGGCGCGCACGGACGCGGGGGGCGTATTTTTTTGTTTCGATTCCAACGTGAACCCTCACCTCAAAACACTGACTCATTCCAAGAAAAACTGCGCCCACACCGACCTGACGACGAGCGAGAGGCCCCCGAAACGACGACGACGACTACGACGACGGTAACGACCTCCACAATCATCCACCAAGACAACGATGATGAGCGAGAGGACATACGCCACCCTAGCCGAATCGCTCGTGTGCGAGATAATCGACGACGTAAATCCATCCCCCGATCGCGCGAACGACGTCCTATCGGCATTGCAGAGGGAATGGACGACGACGATGCGACAATCGTCGAAATCGTCGACGTCATTGATCGAATTGCTCAAGGTCACGTCCATCGGCAAGGCGTTGACGAGGGCTATCAAGTCGTGCAAACGACACGGCAGGACGTCCGACGAGAAGGAGGGGTGGGATGACGCCGTTGCCTTGGGCGAGGGGATATTGTCGTCGATGAAGGCGGCCGCCGACGAGGAAACGGCGAGGGCGACGAAATCGGCCACGTCGTCGAAGGGGGGGAAGGCCACCGCCGGCACGACGACGAAGACGGAGGGTGGGGCGGGCTTGCCAACGTCTGCGTCCGACTTTCGAGCGAGACTCGTCGGTCAGGGGAAGGAGCTGTACAAGGATCCGCCGTCATTGCCGCCGCCGGGGGGCGGTCGCAACGTCGTCGTCGAAAGGGACATCGTCGGGACGAGGCCCAGGAGGAATGCGTCCACGGGGGAGCTGACCTTCGTCGCCGGGGACGATGATAATCTCGGCGCGGCATTGCGCGACTTTCGTCCGAATCGCACTCCCGAGGAGGTATTGCGATGCGGATCGTTCGGCGGTACCTACTTCCGACCGATAACGTCGGCCGTCACCAACGTCCGATACGCGTCGTCGTCGGTACTCGAGAATACGATACGTCCCGAATGGATCGCCGGACTCGACAAATCGACGATGATAACGTCGTCCACCTACAGGGCGTCGATCAACAAGTACGGGGTCAAGTGCGGCGGATCGTTGGGGATGTGGGAATCGAGCGGCTGGATATCCGAAGTGGATCCGTACGGTTGGTTCCAGTGGTACTGTCGGTTTTATAACGGACGGCGATGTTCCGACGACACTC
This sequence comes from Cyclostephanos invisitatus, assembly GCA_036939675.1. Classification (NCBI taxonomy): domain Eukaryota; phylum Bacillariophyta; class Thalassiosirophyceae; order Thalassiosirales; family Thalassiosiraceae; genus Cyclostephanos; species Cyclostephanos invisitatus. The sequence goes on along the minus strand of JALLBA010000147.1, from coordinate 16,856 downwards.
GACAGATCGGACGTTGGATGGGCGTGGCGGGCAAGAGGGGACGTTTTCGGAGTCAGCTTTGCAATAAGATCATCGCCGCCAAGACTAGGGCGGACGATGAGAGGATAAGTCCCGTGATACGTCAGACACTGTTGCATTGGGGATTGGAAATCACGGAGGACGTCCTCGACAAGCACAAGAAGAGATGAGGGAGAGAATGATGGGGGTGGGGGGAGAGAGATAATGTGTGATAATTTATATATATATATAATTCCGACGTTCGTTGCATGGATTTCTTCTGTTAGACGAGTTTAAGATATTGAAAATATGCAGTATGATTAGTATTAACAACTTCACAGTGGCATTATATAACAATCATTCATAGGAGAGAATGCAAGGTGATATTATTCAATCATTTCTATTTCGTGGTATCTCCCTCTGACCGACATACCGCCACCTCCCTTCGTATGTGTACGATCGATGTCATTTTTCGCGATTTTGTGTTGAGATATGTGCGATGGAACCATACTTACATCCAGGAGTGAAACAACGAATGGCAGGGGGGCGAGGGACCACTTACCAAAAATGCCGATCCAGTAGTATTCCATGCCGTTGCACGGCACCGTCACGCACGCCAACGTCGCCGCCCCGAGGCAATCGGTCATACTCACCTCGTACCCCAAGGAGGTGGCGAGTTCGGTCGATACGCTCGCCGCCAATCGATTCAATCCCCTCTCGATGAAATTTTTCGGTTGGTCCTCCGCCGGGAGGTGGGCGCCCCTCATCGTCCTCTTGAGTTCTTTCTTGGCGTCGAAGGAATTATTCGATGGGAGAGTCGACGACGCGTAAGCGTACGCCACGGGCAGTCCGATGAGCACGAGTACGTTGCTCGTAAGGGCGGCGAGAATCATCTTGAGAAATAGGAGGGCCACGAGCGCCATCAGGCCGTACCGCACGAGGATGTCGTTGTTAATAGCATCCGGGAAGTGCGCATCGGTCGTCGTCTCCCTCACCGCACCACCCCGTCGTCTCCTCCCCGGCGAGGACGACGACGAGGACGACGACGAGGACGAGGACGACGGCGTACCGGTCGTGGAAGTCGATGAGACGTTCGTGATGCGCACCGTGACGGCATCGGCATCGTCGTAATCGCGGATCATATTGCCCCGCTCGTCCACGAGCACGACGCCCCGTCCCGCCTCGCCCGTGGAGGTGTACACGCGTATGCCGAGCACGCGACCCGACGCCCGATCGAACACGATGTCCTCGAATCCCTCGTCGATTATAGGAACGTTCCTTTTTTCGTTGCATCGTTTGGGACGGATGGTTTTTTTTTTGTTTCGTCATATTGTACGATGATGGAGGGGGAGTCGAAAAGTGGGAGTCGAAACAAGGGGAGGTGGGAGAGGTTGGGGGGGGGGGCAGTAAGTAGGGGTCACGATGTATGTGTTCATGTGGCGAGTGACCGAAGAGAATGCAGGCAATAGAGATAGGACGCGTCTCACCTTCGTTTTAAGCGAACCTGATATTTCCCATTAGATCCAAGATAGCATTCGGCGGCGTAGCCGTCCAACGGCCTAAGACGACGGAGGTGACGTAGGGCCGCTTCGGTTCGCGGCGACGGTTCCTGATTTGCGGACATGGTGCTCTCAGTTTAATCCAGACCGAATCGGAAATATGGAAGAGAGAGAATAATAGAGAGGAGATAGATATCGTACAATACAGAAAGTAGATACGATATCACTACTTTGTCGTCGTACAGGTACTCGCCAAATACTCGCCATAATGCGCGCTTCGAAAATCGCCAAAAAGCGAGTTCGGGTTATTTCCCGCCATATCCCTCGTCCTTCTCTTTTGATGGGTGCCACGGGGAAGTTGAGAATGAGATTCCCTAAAATGAATTTGACCTTAAAATAAAAACAACGCGTGAGGGTCGGGGACCATATTTCTCTCCCACTCATTTACTCTGCAAGTGACAACACAAATCCAAATGCGAAAGTTCGTCCCGTTATTTATTCCTACGCCGGATGATCCGCGGAATTATTTTTTGGCTCCCTTTCCTTGCAAGACCCGCGCTGCTTCTTTCTGCGTGAGATCGGCGAAGTCGAAGCCCGCTGTTGATTTTCACTTTTGGGGGACTCTCGTAGCCTCGAATTTTGCTTCGGTACAAACCCACGTAGAATTTCACGTAGAATTGCCAAAACCCTTTCAGTTCACCAAACTCGGCCTCATCTGCTTCACACAACATCATGCCACAAATCCGCCGCCATCGGGTCCTCGATTTGGTGAGCCCTTGGATAATGCTCGATCCGTCTGGTCGCATTACATTTCATTTTGATGATACCGTGCGATGCGTCTGTTGTTTTCACTGCGTCTTAGGCGTTTTTCCTCTGCTGCCTCGACGTCATTCCGTTTGTTTTGCCATGTTGGCGCTTCTGTGATGACACATCATACGAGTCTATCGTTTTTGTAGTTTTCGGTCATTCTTCCGTGATCTCCATACCAAGCGCGTGCGTGTTGAGGTGTTGCGTTTCAGATCTCATTACCATCGTGTGGCGCCGACAACGTGGCCTCGGGCTATCGATTCCGGCCCTCGACGATGCTGTATGTTGGGGCTCCTGTCCGGGCGGTGAAAGCGCGCGAGAGTGGCCTTGATATCGTACCAGTTCCTTCATAGCCTGTACTGATGTGAACCTTGTTTTGCTTCAATTGGGCATCGATATATAATAACAACACCCACTGAAATCCTTTCGTCGTGCTCATTCCTTTACCAATACAGCAGCAGAATAAATCTACAGGCTTAAGGAAAGATCCCATTTGCCCGGGCTGATCAGCGTTGTTAAGTCAATCAACTTCATTATTTAGCCATGTCTGACGAAGAGCCGGAGCCCGACATTGGAGACGACGAAGAGGAGGACTTCGATGATGAAGACGACGAAGAAGTTCAAGGATCTGACGACGATGACGATGGTGAGGCCTGTGATTCTTTCTCATTATGTTTTTTTCTTTTACTTTGCCTGTTCGTTGCCTAACGTCGATACGGACTCATAAGACGATGATGACGAAGATGACCTCAGCATTCACACCGGCAATATGCCAGAAGAGATGGGTTCGTATCAAGATCCGGATGATGACGACGACGATGATGACGATGACGACGACGACGATGATCAAGATGATGATGATGACGACGACGACGACGGTAAGTTATCGATGTCTTCCTCGATTCTTGCGATTGACTTGGGCCCGGGTCTGACATGTTTTTTCCCCTTGAACACGAATCCCAGAGCCAGGTACTAGTGCGTTACTTGGACCGCCAATTGATTCGGACGAGGAGGACGCGGGTCAGGAGTTTGAACCAGATGAAGGAGACGAAGACGAAGACATCGATGATGATGACGAGGATGATGATGGTAAGAACTCATGGTTTCCAAAGTATTTGATATGATACCTATGTTTCTCATGCCTGCTCTCCAAATCGAACAGATGAAGACGAGGACGATGACGACGATGAACCTGCTCCTCCTACGAAAAAACTGAAGTCTGGCGAGTAGTGGAATCTAATCTTTTCATCAAGGCCATTTCATATCATGTGTTATGCTTAAAGATCATATCTGTATGCATAACGATTCTCTTAAAATTAATTCGGAATTATTGTTGACCATGAAAGTTGTGAATTCTACTTGTTGATACTTTAACCCTTTTCTAAGTGGAAGTTGATAAACACTTATGCATACGGCCAGGTCCCTTCCACCCAAGGTAGGCATGTTCTACTGGAGGTCGTCACTGTTTTTTCTCTCCTTCACAGAATATTCATGTCCGTGACATATATTCGACGTGATTTATCGACACGAATCACAAGTGCTCCTCGACCTTCTGCTCGGGTTGCGAGTACCATCAAAATTGAGATGAGCATTGTAAAGAGGTAAAATGCTTTCCCACAGATGGATTCGTGATAACATTTAATATCTTTAATAATCTACAAAGTCGAAATGGTCACGAAAAGCACTCAAATTCTGGGAGGCCGCTAAGGGTAAGAGATCCCACTTCTCGTCGCATGTCAACGCTATCCTCAAATAACTCCAAACGTGTCTCCCTTCTGGGTTCAAACTCAGCGTCTGCAAATAACAGCGGCACGCCTCGGTGTAATTGTGCATGTTACTGTGCGCAATGGCCATGTTGAGCCATCCTCTCGCGTACTTCGGTTTGACGCTAAGCGCCTCGCGGTACGACGGAAGGGCCTCATCGGATCGATTACCGTTGGCGAGCGTCGCCCCCAGCTTGTTACGGAGCTGATAATCCATAGGTCGGACGTCGATCGCCCTGCGGAAGGCGTCGGCGGCCGCATCGTAGTCGCGGCTGACGTTGTACACCACCCCCAGGGCCTCGTAAACATCCGCGGCGGCGTCGGCCGTGCGATCGTAATCCAATGCGCGTAGCAGCAGCCGTTCCACGTCTCGCATTTCGACCGCCGTCCGGGCCCTCATCCTCCGTTGTCCATCCCATTCCCGCCTTGCTCCGACGTGGATCCCCTCGTCGTTCGTGGAGACATTTCCGTACACGTCAGCGTCCACCCCATGCGCATCTATATTTTCATCGATCATTCCCGCATACAACGGGTGATTCGCCACCCAGCCTCTCAGCGATTGAATGGCCCTCTCGTGGTCCATTTCGTTAACGTACGACACGCCCAACGCCAACAACGTCTCGGGCGAGAAGGGATCGCGCTCGAGGCTGCGCAACCAACAAACTATGGCCTTCTGATCCTCGTCGTTCTCCGTATGACACCGACCGAGCATGCGCCACGCGTCGGCGTGCTCCGGATCGATGTTGCGCAACGTCGACTCGAAGCATAGTATCGCCTCCGAGATGTTCCCCTCGTCGAAGTGTCGCAGGCCCTCGTCGTACAAATTCTGGGGAAACGATAGACTTTGGGGCGGTACGTCGGTGGTCGTGGTCTGGATGCAACCGTAATTCCGACTCGCCTCGGAGAACTGATATAGTGGTTCCTCCGCCGTCGTCTCCGTTCCCCCCGCCGCCGCCGCCGCACTCCCGTCCGCCGCCGAGTACAGACCTCCCCCCATATCGCTCGCGTCGTAGTATCCATCGTTCTCCTCGTAGTCGTGGCCATCCTCGTCGAATTCGCGCGCGTATTCCGCCTCTGCATCGCGCCAGGCGCGCGCGAGTCGTTCTATGGACGCGTCCTCGGTGATCCCCTCGTGATGCAGGGCCTCGTCCTCCTCGCTCACTGTGGCGACGTCATCGTCTTCTCCTTGTATCGTCTGCTCTGCTTGATCCGTGCCACATTTGGCAGCTGCGTTATTCCGTTCCATATCATGGCGCTGTTGTTGTTGTTGTTGTTGTTGTTGCTGCTGCTGCTGCTGCTGTTGCTGTAGTTTTTGATACTGAACCATCGCCGCCATCTGCTGGTGCTGCATCTGCATCTGCTGCATCATCATCATTTGCTGCTGCTGTTGTAATTGCTGCTGCCGATTATGATGGTGATGGTGCATCATCATCGCATTACCGTGAGGCACGGCGTGGTGGTGCATCGATACCTGCCCCTGCATCGGCGCCCACTGATGTCGCATCATGATATTATTATTATGATCGGGGGAGCGCCGATGATGCTCCCCAGCGGCGGCGGCGGCCCAGGCATCGTCCATCCGCGCCTCGCGATTGACGTTCGAAGAGATGGTCGAGGAGGACCCACCGAGAGTACGCAACGGTGACATGGGCATGATCATCTGCCCTCCACTACCTCCCCCCATTCCACCCATCATCCCCCCCCCGACGTTCGTCGTCATCGCGGTCGATGCAGTCCCGCCGAGGAGATCAGCGAACGCGCGAGTCGCCGCGGATGCGGCCGCGGAGGAGGCGGCGTCCGCCGCGTTGTTCCCCCCCGATGATACGGCATAACGTATGACCCTGTCGATGGCGGTACCGGATGCGGAGCAGTCGGCCATTGTTTCTTCGCGTTTCGTGATGGGGTGCTTGGTGTTATTTATTGTCCATTTGAGAGCGTCGCGTTTCCACGCTGCGATCGAAAGGAGATTCTTACGTAGAGTAAAGTACTCACGTAAACAGGCGGGCTGGAAAAATTTGTTCCCGCCAAGAAGCCGTCTGTCCGTCGGATGGTGGGACTTACGTATGTACGTTCTTAAAAAAGAGTCGGGCTGGAAAAGATAGATAGGAGTTCCCGATAAAAAAATCCGTCTGTCCGTCACGTCCCCTCTCACGGGGCCATCGATTGTTTTTGTTCTTCTCATCATGTTGGCGCTGCCGGGGCATGCTCGGCCACAGAACTCTCCACAATCCTCTCTATGGTATCGTACCAGAGGGGCAACTCATCGACAGAAGAGATATCAATCAATCGATCCAACGAAAAGCGAGAGGTATGTCGACGGATCAGGAACCAATCGCCTTCCCCCGAGGCAAGCGCAAGCCCACCACGTCGGCGTCGTCGACGTCCACCATCGCCATCCCCCGCCAATCGTCGTCGGAATCCTCGAGGTCCACGAAGCAGAAGAAGGACGACGAGCGGCCATCGAAGAGGCGAGCCGTCGCGATAAACAACAACGCCAACGTCGCCGCGTCGGGGAACGAGAAGGGGAGGAGGAGGGGGGGGGTTGGGGACGATTTTCTATTCGGGAACGACGACGACGGCGTCGTCGCGCGGGATAAGAAATCCTCGCGCGGTCGCGTCGTCGATCGTGACGACGATGACAGCGACATCGACGATCGACTGCGACACGCAGTCGTTACGTCTCAGCTGCCCCTCGGCGGGGGTGGCGTCCTGCCGCCAACCGTCACCCCCGACGGCAGGCGTCGCATCCCCCCCCGCATCGAGGCATTGACGTTCGCCAAGTTCGCGAGGGGCACGAAGGTCCTGGGCGTAGTGCGCGAATTGCACGACGATTACGCCGTCATCAGCCTGCCAACGATGCTCGTCGGATACGTCCGACGGGAGGCGAATGGGCCGCCGCTGACGAAGGTGTTCCCGCATTCCGGTGGCGGATACGATGGCGGTACCGCGAATTATCCTGTCATGGCGTTCACGGTGCTGAGCGCGACGACGGAGGACGGCAAGGACGAGAAGGACGGGAGGAGGATTGCGGTCAGGAGGCGTCGTATCGAGCTGAGTCCGTGGCCGGTACACGTCAACGAAGGCGCCGTCGTCGATTCGTCGGGCATCGTCGCGCCGTCGACGAGTGCGTCGTCGACAGCGACCACGACGGGGAAGACCGCGATCGTAGTGAGGGGACGCATCGTATCTGTGGAGCCACACGGGTGCATCGTCGACCTCGGATCGGGAACGCTGCGCGATGGACAGCGAGCGTTCCTGAAGTTCGATAACGTCGAGGGGGGGTACGTGATCGACGACGACGACGACGAGGATGAAGAAGAAGACGACGACGAGGAGGAGGACGAGGGGGGCGGGGGGGGAGTACGTCGCGATGGAAGGGGGGGACGCGGTGGCGACGCGTCCGTCCCCATCCCCACCCATTCTCCCGCCAAGCGCAGTCTCAATCCCCATCGACTTTACGACTTCACTGTACTCCCCCCGTCGGACGAATCGATCCAAGTTCCACCGCGCGCGGGCGGCAGATCCGCGAAGAAATCGAACGCGTCGTCGTCGTCCTCGTCCACGTCCAACGTCCCCCCGGCCGTCGTACAGCTGGGTTTGCCGTCGCCTTCGACGCTCGCGTCGTTGCGCACGTCGTATCGGGAGATGCCGTCGCTCACGTCGTTGCGACCGGGGATGCTAACGGACGTACGACTCGAGGCGCACGCTCGCAATGGCGTGTGCGTGTCGTTCGGGGAGGGGGGGGTGTACCGGGGTAGCATCGACGAGGATCACCTCGGTGGTCATCGTGCGGCGATCGACGGTAAGGGCGGGGGCGGGGGTGGGGAGGACGATGATAACAATGGCAAGGGAGGCGATCCGATTATGTGGTGGAAGGGCGCGTTCAGGGGCAAGCGCGCGAAGGTGAGAGATTTGTAAGGGGGGGGGGGACGTATCCTTTCTTCGTAGTGTTGGCCTCCGCTGCCCATTCATTTCGCCCGTCGTGCTCGATGATATGAAAAAAAGATGATATGAAAAAAAAAATGAAGTGAAATATCTCACTCCCGAACGTGCTTGTTGTTTTTTGTCCATCCGAAAAAAAAAATACATGTTGCAGTTCGCTGCCCGCATCATCGCCGTGGACGCCGCCACGAAGATAGTGCGCTTCTCCCTCAATCCTCAGATACTCGCCATGGACGGCGAGTACTCCGCCCTGTACCCGCACGCCGTCGGGACGATCGTAAGGAACGCCAAAGTGATACGCGTCGATCCCGGTATCGGCGCGCTATTGGCGTTGCCGCCATCGGGAAACGGCGAGAACGAGAGGGAGCGCCGGCGGATGGAGATCGCACGAACGATGGACGAGGCGCTATCGAACAACCTCCTGTCCGATCGGGATTACCTCGCGGCATCGAGGGTATCTACGGCATACGTGCACATTTCGAAGTCGATGGACAACGAGGCCGGTAAGGACGAATCGACCAAGGGGGGGAAGAAGCAGCGGATGGGCGATAACGGCATGGGCCAGAAACAACGCACGCCGGAGGCGTTATTCGCTCGTCACTTCTCCCTCAACGCGCGTATCAAATCCCTTCGCATACTGTCCACGACCAACCTCCTCGACGGCATAGCGTCGTGCGCGACCGCCAAGTCCATCGTGGAAGCGCACGTGCTCACGCACGCCGACGTACGACCGGGTACGATATACGACAACGTTCCGGTATTGCAACTCCTCGACTCGGGCGGGGTCCTCGTCGATCTTGGCGTGGGCACGAGGGGAATAGTCCCCGCAATGCACTTGTTCGATAGGGCGTCGCACGGTGGCAACGATGCGTCGGGATACCGGTCCAAGATCCGCCTTGCCAAGTACAAGGTGGGAAATATGGTCTCCGTCCGTTGCCTCACCGTCGATGCCGTATCTCGACAGTGCGTCCTCACCGCCAAGAAGACGCTGTTGACGAACGACGTATCCGATCCCGTCATGGATTATCCCTCCATCGTCCCCGGGCGGATCGCCGCTGGATTTATATCCAAGGTCGACGACACGGGCCTGACGGTGACATTTTACAACAACGTTCACGGGAGGGTGAGCTCGCGTAGTCTCGCCGCTGAGCTGGGCGTCGAGGATCCGAAGTTGAATTACAACGTTGGGGACGTCGTCGCCGCGCGTGTTGTGGATTGCGTACGAAGGAGGAATAGGCGCACGATGGTGAACACCGATGAAGACAATAACAGCGACATCAAGGAGAATCCTTATTATTATCAGCTGAAATTGAGTTTGAAGACAATTGTGGAAAACAAGATGGAAGATAATGTCGAGAACGAAGGGAAAGTAGGCGAAGGACGGATGACGACGGATAACGAGTCTGCGGCGGTGCCATTTGCGGCAGGATCCGTCCTGATGCCCAAGAGGATGAAGGTGCTCCAACTCGTCAATTGCCTACTACGCGATGATGGCATGTTCTTGCCCGGATATGCGATCGTTTCCATCAAGTCGAAGTTTTTTACCGGGCCCTTGCTGGACAGTGGTGGTACCGTTGAATTCAAATTGCCCTTCGATCAGCTGATGGATTCGTACGGTAATGATCTGTCAAACCCACCCATGGAACTTGATGGGATAGCTCAATGTCAACTTACTGTAGGTAAGCGCATCGACGCAGAGGGATTGGTACTGTCAATTCCTAATGGGTCGGATGCGCTCCCCATCGTGAGTCTCCGACCCTCTCTTATCGGTACTATTAAGAAGAATCAGTCGGCGAAATTGTCTTCGGCGACTGGCAATGATGACTTGTCCATTATTTGCCCCTCTCCAAAATCGAACATCTTCATGGGAGAATACATCCGAGGATATGTCACGAGAATTGACAAACGATTTGGTGCCTTCGTTCGTTTCCTCGATGGACTCACGGGTCTCATTCCGAAGTTGAAGAAGGGTTTAGACGAGAAGCTCTACGATTCCATCCTGTGTAAAGTTACTGCGTTGGATGTTACGTCTTCCCCCCCCAAGATACTGTTGAAGCGGGTGTCTGAAAGCGAAATCGCGAAAAAAAGGAAGAAGCTCGAAGCGAAGAATACGGGGGCGAAAGGGATGGGAGGGGTGTCTGGCCTGTTTCAAGTAGGCAATGTTGTTGGAAATGTTAAGGTGGTAGACATAAACTTTGCCAGGGTCAAGGTGTACCTTCTTGACAATAACGCCAACATCGATTTATCCAAAGTCCGCACCAGGATTCATGTCACCTTGGCGAGCGCGCCACCGAGCAAGACGAAACTATCGAAGAAGGAGAAGCAGTTTAAAGATGAACACAAGATTGGAAAGTCCCATCCATTTTACAGCTGGAAGCTGGGTGATGTTATTTCGGACGTTCGATGCGTTGCAGTGGACAACCGCGACGGGGTGTTGTACGTGGAACTTGCCAATCTAGCAGGGCCTCTCCCGCATGTCGTCAGTGACCCCGCACATCTCCCTCCTGGATCTGTCTTGTCGGCCATTGTCACATCAATCTCGACAACCCCATCCTCTCATCACGGTTTGTGGGTTCAGGTGTGTCCAGGAATCTCTGGCTTTGTCCCCGCTCTGGAACTATCTGCCGATGCGGGTGTACTTAACGACTTACAGTCTAACTATAAAGTTGGTAGTCGAATCAGATGCTGCGTAATGGAGGGGGCGAATCACGGTAAGAAACCATCACTAGGTCATCGCCGCCATCATCTGCAGACAGATGACCACGATGATGTCGTGAAGGAGGACCACCAGGTTCTAGATCTATCTGCACTCTTAGTTCCCGACGACGCAATTGACACTAAGAACAGCAAAGACAGGAAGCAATCACCATTTAAACCGACCAAGCCTCAACGCGGCGATGCAGTTGTAGGTCGAATCAATACCAAAGCTCGCATGATTGGACCACCTTCGCTAATGCTAAATCTGCGCGGCAACTTTACTGGACGGTGTTGCATTACGGAGCTTGTTGATGTAGATAGTTGGGACAACATGCCGTTGGGTAATGCAAGTGCAAATGGTCGCGGAGAGAATGGCCAGGAGCAGCAACGAGTGGTTTCCTCTGACTCGGATACACACGAAGAAAATGATGCGTCTAACGATGAAAACGAGACAAGGTAAGCCGTACCATAGTTTGGTGATGTTTGTTCTTGGGAAACAGTTGCATATCTGGAACGGCTAGGACAATTTCAGCATGTCCTCGCTGTGATGCAGTTTGGTTTTACTATCACTGAAAAATGCATAAAGTACAGTATCTAGAGTGTGAAGAGGCGCATCACTATTTATTACGAAGCGTCGCAATGAAATCTTGATTACATGCCCTCTATCGACTACTTGCCAACATGTTTATCTTTTATCATTTCGGACGGCATTTATAGGGGGGGGGTGCAAACTGATTATCCAGAAGGAAAGTACGTCAATTGCAGAGTCCTAGGAGGTCTGAATGGGATGGTGGAACTGAGTTTGAGAGAATCCCGTCTAAAAGGCAACATGGACGATGATAGAATTCCCAACTCAAATGAAATGTCGACTGCTTATGTTGTCGCCACTACAAGCAAAGGCTGTTTCGTCCGCCTCTCCCGTTTGGTGGAAGGACGTGTTATCCTGAAGGAACTTAGTGATGATTTCGTACCAAATCCTGCTACCATGTTCCCTCCAGGTCGCCTGATAGTGGGGAAAGTAAAAAATGTTAAGGAATCGCAGAACATAAAGAAAGGCAAGAAAAATGTTACGATGGTGGATATGGACCTGCGAGAATCAGTACTACTTGCCAGTGGCAACCGTATCACGATGGATGATGTTCAAGAAAATTTCAAGTACACTGGCGTTATCACCCGCGTCGAGAGCTATGGAGTGTTTGTACGGATTGATAACAGCGACGTCAGTGGCCTCGCTCATGTTTCAGAATGCAGTGACAATTACATCAAAAACATTTATGACCTTTACAATCCCGGTGATTTCGTCAAACTTATTGTTCTTAGTATGGACAAGGAGCAGCGACGTATGGCATTTAGTCTCAAGGCCAGTAACTTTGTGGACGATGATTCTGAGGATGACAGTGGTTCGTCCGGCGCCTCTGAAACTAATTCGGACGATGTGGACGATGATAGTGAAGAGGACAGCGAAAGGGAGGAGGAAGATTTAATGAATAGCGAGGATGAAGATTTTGCGTCCAAGCTGGCAAAAAGGCTGCATGACGATGAAGACGGTATGGATGTTGATGAGAGCACAGATGCTGATGATAGCACTGGAGAAAGCTTCAGTGACAGTGAGTCCTCTGACGATGAAGATGACGTCTTGGAGGAGGAGCCGGAGGGCAACGGAGAATCGTTTGATGCAATGGACACAAATGTCGGTTTTGACTGGGGCGCTGCTACTTCCAAACCCACCAAATCAAGTAAGTTTGGTGATGACTCTTCAGATGATGACGAGTCATCTGATTCATCAGAGGATGAGAGTGACGACGATGCTAATATTGGCGTCAAGAGTAGTCATAAGGCTAGAAAGAAGGCTGCCGCCAAGAAGAGGGAAGAAGAAGAGACATCTCGGAGGGAGGCTGCTCTTGCTGATGGCACTGCCGACGAAAGTCCCGAAAATTCGGCTGACTTCGAACGTCTTGTTGCAAGCAGCCCCAATAGTTCAGAAGTTTGGATTAAATACATGGCTTTTCACTTGTCTCTTGCTGATATTGATAGCGCGCGCAATGTCGCCAATCGCGCTTTCGAGAGAATTGAATTTCGCCAAGAAGGGGAGAAGGTTAGTAGTAGTCTACTTTATTGCGCTGTCTCCTACTTTTCAATTGTCCGGTGTGTTTGACTTTTTGATTATATGCTCTTCTTGTACAGCTCAACGTTTGGACGGCATTACTTACATTGGAGCTTAAATATGGAACGGATAACTCATTGCTTGACACCGTCGATCGTGCCTGTCAATATAATAATCCCAAACAAGTCTATCTGAGAGTTTGCGAGCTGCTAGAAAAAGAAGTTGACGTGGCTACATCAGCCAGTGGATCGTCTGATCTGTATATCTCTACAAAACGAGCCGATGAGATGTTTAAGAAGATGTGCAAGAAATTTAAGAGTAAGAAATCAGTATGGGTTGCATACTTCCAATACCTCCTGAAAGGATCAAGACACGAGGAAGCGCACACCCTTTTAAAGAGATCTTTGCAAAGCTTGTGCCAGACTAAGCATGTCGAAGTTATGAGTAAATTTGCTCAAATGGAGTTCGAGCTAGGCTCTCCAGAGAGGGGGAGAACCATATTCAATGCATTGCTTCAGAAACACCCCAAGCGGATGGACTTGCTGTTTGTGAATATTGACAAAGAGGTCAAGAACGGAGATATAGCAAAAGCCCGGTCGTTGTTTGTCAGCGTGGTGAATCCAGTATCAAACGATCGTAATTTTAAGTTCAGTGACAAGCAAATGAAGAGTCTTTTCAAGAAATGGTACCGTATGGAGGAGGAGCACGGCGATGAAGATGACCAGGACCGTGTCAAGGAAGAAGCGCGGGCATTTGTTGCGAAATCAAATTCTTAAATGCCCTCATCAATTAGCAGCGTAATAGTCATAGCTCAAATGATCCATCCCGATAGAGCGAGCGGGATTGCGTTGCTGAGTTTTTCGAACGACGGGTGGAGTGTACGAAATATTTCTAATTTAAATGAACATGATTCAGTCTTAACACATCCAAATCACGGACCGCTACGCTCGCGCCATAATTGCCAATAACAGCATCATTGCCGCAGACGACATCTGCTCTAATGTATGGGGAGAGTGAGAAATACGTTTACTTATGTTTTTATGTGCGTATCAGCAATCATCCAGTTCTGATTCCAGCCAGGCACTACAGTTGCCCTGCATAGTAACACAGTCATATGATACGTGCACTCAATTTTCTCTCAATTGAACAAACAGTGGAGAATATGTGATAAATGTGGGTTTTGAAGTGGGAGACCCGGAGGGTGTGCATAAGTTACCACTCTGGGATCTGGGAGATGCGCACCTTCACGAAGGCAGGGGAGCTTACTAAGTTGATGCTCAGTATGGAGACGGATATGGATCTTCCGCCGATAACTCCATTCCACACTCCACCAGCGCTCAATGGCCACCAATTCCAAGTCCATGCCTGATCCCGCTGCCTGGTGAGTGACCAAGACTTGGTTCAGCCGTCCTGGGTTTCCAGATTGATTCCGGATTGGCGATTGACGTAAAAGTCTGCATCGCTCAGGTTGTCATTGATCTTGACAAGAACAACAGACAATGCTGAGTTGCCAAAATTTGCGACACCGTATAAATTTCCATATAAGCAACTACCCACAGAAGGATTGACTACTCGTGTCTTGGCGGGATACCATTGAGTCTGCCATGACTTGGCTCCTTTGAAGCACATCTTGGGCAAATCATCGTCACCATAACTGTAGCCCATATAGACGGTTTGATCATTGTAGCCACCATTTTCATTTTTCGTAGGAGTGGCCGAAACCAATGTATGACTGATTTGAGTATGGTGAACAACAAGATACAAAAGTTGTGAGAATGCTTTTGTTTGAATTGCACCTGCAGAACAATCCTATTGAGAGGAATATTAGAGAGAAAGAACTGCAATCACCTCGTACATCTGCATGGAGAGGTAGTTACACCACCCATTGTTTCAAACAGAACCCCAATTGTCGACCCAGGCCCACGCAATCCCCGACATCACCCCGTCAGGCATGCAGTATATGACATGACTGGCAGGTTTGTTTGGACCTGAAACGCCCAACACTCTATTCATCTCTATTGTTACCGCATTACAAATTTCGCCTTCTCCCGCTGACTTGGCAAGATTGACTTTGATATCAACTACTCCGTTGCTTATGGCGGTGGTTTTAGAGGGGAAGGTGGGGCTCCCCATTATAGCTCTATTGGGAGCCTTGTTAAAAATGGGCTGGTTATTCGAACACGCGGCATACTGTGATTTGAGGTTGCGAAGATCAGAGCCTTTCCAAAGATGTCATTGGATAAGCTAGTCTGAGTGGCAAAATCGTACTCTCCATCGGTCAGGATGATGCGCACCGCAAGGACTGTCTTCTTGGTACCAAGTAGAAATGTGGCAAGGCTGCAACCTTGCTCGGGGGTGCACGCCATGGCGTTGTCATGGTCTTTTAGATTGCGACTGAAGACTCCGTTTGCGACGCCTGGATTTTTGCCCCTCACGTCGATGGATCCGTCCGATGAAATGAAGGCGCCGGGAGGTATGTTTACAGGATCCTTCCCCAAAGCGAGGCCGTCCTGCCACCCTGTTGGGGGATTCTTGATGTGGTAACTTGTGCCATTGGGAAATCAAACATAGTCAACGTGCTTGGGACTGCTGGCAACGTTGTCCCCGTAATCTATTTCCGCGAGGAGGTACGTCACAACCAGATTTTCCGCTTGAAAACAATTTGCCTCTCAAACTTGATGGTTGATTCCATTGTTCCCGTACGACTGGAGTTGGTGTGCACAAGATTCGCCAGCAAGGCGAATAGAGTTATGTTTTCGAATCTCATTTGATGCTGTCGATGCCGCTTGAATAATGATCACTTTAGGAGATTTGTTGCTCGTTGATGTCTTTCAAATGAGTGTTGGTATCTCTAGAGTTAGTGATGGAGAGATACTTACGATATTGAGGTTCTCTTTCTGAGATAGTTGTGTGATGTCACCCAGCGTTCTCATTTTTTTCGTAGTTCTTATGCTTTTCTCTTCAAAACTTGGAGGGATTGTCCCAAGTTCATGTTTGAAAGAGTAATGTCTGCCTGTCGCAGTCTGCCACTTTAGCAAGATGTGACACACCAAAATCTTTCACCTCAAGTAATTTGGTTTGGGAGAAGATGTTCAAGTGGGATAGAACATTATCTAGTCTTCTTCATGTGAATTCAGGAAATGCCTTGTCAAAATGTCTAACCAGCCCTTGCCCTTGCCCTTGCCCTTGCCCTTGCCATTCAAGTATGTCCATGTCTCCTGCAGCCACACCCCATCTCTACTCCTGATAATTATGATTCAGGCATCATCATCGTTGTGGCAAGCAGTAGCGTTCTTGTAGACCTCCCCTTTCTTTTTCAATTTTCAGCCCCCGGTTGTCCCATCCCTTTTGAGGACAACGTCATTACCATTCCTTCTCTTGAGCTTGAAGGATTATCATCGTTGTTCACCACAAGGGGGGACTACTCTAGCTAGCTCTAGTACTTTCTACCCCCTGAGCTCTCAGGATACAATGGCAATCAATCCCATTGGTCCTAGCACAGGATCAGTGTAATGGTGCACACATATGCCAATCCAGCATAGCATATGATGGCGGTCAAATAGACAAACAGATTATATCAATCATTCACAATCCCCCCCCCCTTTTGAGTAGTTCTTCTAGTTCCCTCTCGTTAGGGTCCTGTCCTATCGTAGTATTTAATGGCCGTCCAGTCCCTCCCCCACCTCAGGTGGCAGAGAGTATGGCTATCTTTCTTGGGACAATGGTCTTCTTGTCCTAGGCCAAAGCAAAAGGATAGTAAAATAAACATAAGTGTGATAATCTGAAAATAATGAGCTGTATTAAGTGATATATAAGGTCTCAGCCATGGATGAGGAGCATGTGCTCCAGTAGGATTCTACGTGTTCCCAAATGTGTAAGGATACGACCAAGAGGTATCAGCATGATCAAGATGATGCCCGACCGAAAGATCCAAATCACGAAACATCTGAAACACCCCGCCGAAGTGGCATTCCTTGGAACACGTGATCATTTTAACACATGTGGCATTCGAGACTTGTCTCCGGCATGCTGCTTTTGCTTATCTAG
>JALLBA010000146.1:0-27095 GCA_036939675.1 Cyclostephanos invisitatus | reverse complement strand
CTTGGGCCCCCCCCCCCCCCAATCGCGCCCCCCGCAACCCCCCCCCCCACAAAAAAAACGGATCGATCACATGTCCGCCCAACAACTCGACGGCGTCGACGTCGGCGATCCCGCCTCCGCCTCCGCCTCCAACAACGACGACGACGACGACCTGTTGCGTCCGCCCATGATGGCGATGCTGCGTCGGATGGAACGACGGATCGAGAGCATCAATCGTCGATCGTCGTCGACGTCCGCGTTGCGAGGGGGGGGGGATGAGGAGGACGACGACGAGGACGACGACGACGACATCGACGCCTACGACGGGACGACGTCGAAGGAAAATCAAGACGCGAACGCCTCGTCCGCCGCCGCCGCGTCGTCGTCGTCGTCGTCGTCGACCCCCCGTCCAGCCGCCGCGGACGGGGGCATCGGTTGGGGGGACGGTCGGAGGAAGGGGCGTATCAACTGGTCGATATCCCCCCATCGCGACCGACTCGCACGCGCCGTGGACGGCTGGTTCGAATTACTCGACGACCGCTCATCGGAGAATGGCGGTGGCGGTGACGGTGGGGGGAGGAGGAGGAGGAACGTCGGGGAATATGCCGATTCCGTGGGGATACCACGGACGACGTTTTTCAAGTACGTGAGGTACGATCCGACGAAGAGACGCAAGGTCGGGGGGGGTCGGACGATGGATTCGATGGATGCGATGGATGGGAGGGCGACGAAGGAGGGGGGGAAGAGGAAGAAGGAAAGGATGGAGGGGGGGATGAATATCGGGGTAGGCGATGGCGGCGACGATGACGACGACGACGACGACGACGACGACGACGACGATGGAGGTCCGGGCAGGGGCAAGAGGAGGCTGATAACTCGCGGCGGTATAACGAGGCTCGTCTCGGAATTGCGAGCGAGGGCCGATGCGTGAGTATGAATAAAAGTCGTTGTTTTTTATGCCATTTTGCATGCCATATACATTGTCTCGGTCCGCGCCCACCCCTCTGACGCCCGTTCGACAAAACAAATCGTTAACGTACGCCCCCCAGCCTCGACGGTGGATTCACGAGGGGGGAGGCGATCGATGTGATAATCGAAAAATACCAATTATCGAGACCCGCGGCAACGCGACAGTTCAAGCGGTACATATTGCCGGAGATGGAAAGGGGGATGATTATAATAGGAGGGGGGGGGGGGGGGGGCGATGGCGGCGTCGCTGGCGATGACGATTATGGGAGGGGGGGAGGGCAACATCGACATCTTGTAGAAGGAGGAGGGGGGAGCATGGATCATTCCCCGGATTCCCGACGACGACAGCGTAATCATCAACGTCAACAGCAACTGCATCAGCACCGACAACACCAACAACGGCGGCACAATGTACATCGACGCTCGATCGTCATATGCGACGTGACCACATCCGTCGGTCGGGCACTACTCGGGCGGTACGCGATCGACGGTCACGACGTTTCGGGGTGCGGACGTGATCCCACCGAGGTTTACGCGCTTCGTCGGCTATATCCGACCGTCAGGCTCGACGTCGTCGACGTCTCCGACGACGGCGCATTGGGTAAGTGGGCCTCGTCGCTCGAGGGGGGAGGCACGGAGGATGACGATTGCGATGACGGCGGCGGGACGATGAAAACAACATACTTCGGTGACGTCGTCGTAGTCGCAATAGCGACCGGGGGCGCGGGAGGCGGGAGCGCGGGAACGACGCCATCGAGGGATCGAGGACGACTCGACGTCCCGGTCTGGGAGGTACCGCGCGAGGTCCACGACGAAACGATCGAGGTCGACGTCAGGGGGGCATCGAACGTGATTCGTCACTTCGTTCCGAGGATGATACGCCATCGCAATATGCACGCCGACATCACGGCATCTTCCGGGCGGAGGCACGGCGGCGGCAGATGCGGCGGGACGCTCGTGGCGATGTGTTCGGCATCGCCGCACCGTCATCGCGCCGCGCAGTGCGCGGCCGCGTGCGCGATCGAGGGCTTGATCAGGTGCGTGGCATTGGCAATTCCAGATCCCCACTGCGCCGCGACATTGTCCCTGGGCTGCGTGACGTTCGAGTGGCCGGGGTGGGAGACATCGAGGCATGAGAAGGGTCAAAGGGGCGAGAGCGAGGGCGGCGACGTAGACTTGGAGCGATGGGCGAACGTGGCAGGTCCCATGATACTTGGGATGAATCGTAGGAATAACGGATCGTCAATGAGCGTGCCTGGGTTTTAATTCTTCAATTTTAGATCGGTTTTGGACCATTCTGATTGTGATCGGCGTACCTTATGTTAGACGCAGCATAGACTGAGGCTCCACGATGTGAATCTCCATGTGTTACTTCTTGGTGGTGATGGCGCAATGATGCAAGGAGCCTGCGGATCGATAACTGTCTCCGTGATTATGGTTATCGACATGGTATCAGATAAATAGGAATAAGGACTTGTATTTTACCCTAAACGATTATCGCACGACAGTATAATGGCACAGGCAGTAGACGAAAATGAGACTTATATCAATGTCGTGAGTAGTTCATGATGGACTATATTTCATATAGCTACTTCTATAACGAGTCATCGTCAGAATTAGTAATTTGACGACCATGTTTTATCGGTGTTGCCCGCCGGGCATGCTCCGCTGTATAGCCCTCCTCGTCTATTTATATTGTAAGAGATCGCGTTTGAAATGGTATCGTACGTGAATGATATGAGAAGTGGATTCGCCGCCTCGCCCCCGTCAACTTGTAGACTTGTTAGGTTACGGTTGTTCGAGTCGGGATAGTAGGCGTTATACTCATGACCATCGCCGTGGACGTATAGTGCTTTGATACCAGCATAGGTGCTTGTTCTCAGCAATGCCGTGAATGGAGTTCCGAAGTATTGTTGTCTGCTGCTCCCCATAGATGCATGCGCGAATATCACGATGGCTCGCATTCCCCGAGGGAGGTATTTCGCCATGTTGTTTTGTACCCATATATAGTTGCCGTTCACCCTACTCGATTCGTCGCCGACGGTTCCGCCACCCACCTGATTGATTCCCACGAATAGCGTATTCACGACGTAAAAGGCAAAATTTCCCTCATTGTAGATGCTACCACCATCTGTCGATGTTTGGTATTCAACGTCGATGTTTGGATCCGATAGCGTGGAGAATTTATTTGTATTTGGGATGATGCCATTGCCAAAATCTGTGATACATCAAGAGGAGAGTGTGATTCGTTTAGAGCTGATGCCATCCGATGTACAATGCCCCACGGTGGAGGATTCGAGAGCACTCACATTTCATCCACCACCTAAACGCTTGGTGCTTATCCTGACAATCTTGAAATTCGTTATCGCCCTGGACGAAGAAGCAGTCCCTCAGGTCGTAATTGATAGCATTCGATTCATGGGAGAATATTTCCGCCACGTCGCTGAAGCTGCTTTCATAACAGGACGTTTGTCCGTGTTTGATATCACCAACGTGGACCATGAACTTGAAATCCATCAGACCCTGGTTTAACTCGCGCAGTTGCTTGTTGAGGCAATAACGATGATCCTTCTGGTAGGGAACTAGAGAAACGTGGAACAATTTGCATCCTTAGACGAGTAAGCGAAGCAGATGTATTATGGTTTCAATAATTTAGGCCGAGTCCACTCACCGTCCCCCATTACCACAAAGCTGATTTCCTCGAAGTGAGGAGAAGATGCGGGGGGCGATGTTGGCTTCCTCGTTGATGGCCTCGCCGAGGGCTTGTTCGTCGGCCTCTGAGTCGTAGGCGACGCGGATGGTTTTTTCGTCGTGGGCCTCATGGTTGGCTTCCTCGTGGATGGCCTCGCCGAGGGCTTGTTCGTCGGCCTCTGAGTCGTTGGCGACGCGGATGGCTTTTTCGTCGTGGGCCCCATGGTTGGCTTCCTCGTGGATGGCCTCGCCGAGGGCTTGCTCGACGGCCTCTGAGACGTCGGCGACGCGGTTGGCTTTTTCGTCGTGGGCCCCATGGTCGGCCTCGCCGACGTGGGCATGTTCGTTTTACGCGACGGTGCATTCGTCGTCGGCTTGTACGTCGATGGCCTCGTCGACGTGGGTATTGCCGTTGATGTCGATGTCGTTCCGGTTCTTCGTTGGTAAGATGCGGGACGATTCGACGGCGTCGTTGGTGGTATCGCGGGTGGAGACGACCGCCTCCCCGATATTCGAGTCGATGGGATGCGCTCCGCGCTGGCGCACGACGACATCAGCTGCCAAGTGAGTAGGACTCGGACGACCGAGAAAGATACCAGCGAACGAGGGCGCATGTTTTGAAAAATGGGGCCTCGAATGTCATCGGGTTCGGGCCTGGATGGGTGGTACGTGAGGCGGGGTTCGGGCCTGGGGGGTGGTACCGAGGCGAAAGGCCTGTTGGGGGGGCGGCGTGGGAGGGAGGAGATCACAACATCATCCGTTGGATGGAGCGTTGGGATTAGAACAAATACTTGGCGGGAAGTACAAGGAGTCTCGACGAGTAATCCGTCTGTCAGTACATCGCAGAATATCCGTTCAAGCACCTTCGTAGGACTTTTGTAATGACGATGCGTTGAAAATTCATATTATTTTAAATTTTCAAAAATTTGCCGCCGACGGGTTCTGGTTCGCCCCCAAGAGTATTGACTTTATCAATGATGAGCGAGGCGCCACGACCCACTGAAAAATCATTCACACATGATTTCTACCCATATTAGGTATCACGGGCCATCGACCGGAAAGAGCAATCACATAATCCGAAAACCAACATTCATTCTCCCCGTCATAAATCACATGAAATATATAGCAGCACACCCCAACCCCCCAATAATGATGAGGAGTTCGAGGAATAGTCGCCGTCGCGCCGCCGAGCGCAATACTGTCATCGTCGCGGCGTGCTGCGCCGCGGCCATCGCGTCGATGTCGTCAACGTCGTCGCCGTCGTCGTTGCACGTACTTCCCATGGTCTGCGCCGATCTCTTCCCCAAGGTCCAGAAGTCCTCGAAATCGTACGCCAATACCAAGTCCGCCAAGTCCGCCAAGGTCGACGATGCCGCCGCCGTCTCCGTCGTGCACGACGTCGAATCGACGACCGACGGGGTCGACGTCCGGGATGGGGAGGAACCCATCGAGCGATCGTCGTCGTTCGTTCCGCAACCGACGCGCACGACGTCGTGCATAGACATCGTCCGCTATCGCGAGATATACAACGACGTCGAGGTCATCGCCAATCGCATCGAGGATCCCATGGAAGAGGCTCACTTCTACGGCTCCATCGTGCGTCTCGTCGCGCACGATTTCATGGATTACGATGCCACGAACGTCGAAGATCCCATGGGGAGCAACGGGTGCATCGATTGGTCGTCGCTCTCGAATGCCGGATTGAATTCGATATGGCACGAGGGGAGCGAGTTGTACTTGCTATGGAGGAATAAGTATAACGATATCTCCTGGGCGGATTTTTGGATCATGACCGCGAATAGCGTCATATTCAAAACGTCCGAGGAGGACGCTAATGGCGGTAAGCTCGATCTCGTCGATACCTTCCTTTGGGGCAGGGACGATAGGTCGTCGTGCATGTCGTCGTCGGAGAGATTGCCCATCACGACCGGCTGCGGGCAGGTGGAGGGGGTATTCCTCGAGAGGATGGGCCTGACTTGGAAGGATGCGGTGGCGTTGATGGGCGCGCACACGTTGGGAAGCGGACACGAGATGGTGAGTTATTTTTCTTCTCCTTCTTCGTCGTCTTCATCATCAATTCTCTCTTTTGCATATATGAACGACGATTTTTTTCTCATATACAAACTGCCTCGCTATCGAATCAACGACCTTTCTCTCTATCTCTCTCTCTATCTCGTCCCCCCTTTCCTCTTTCCCCCGTCATTTTTTTTACGAACGTGCATATGATGCACCAGTTCTCGGGCCATCAGGGTATGTGGATGCCAAACGTCGACGAGGCTCGCATCTTCAATCGGAGGTACTACCAGGAGCTAATGTCGCGTGCCTGGTCCCCGCGCGTCCTGTCGTCGCAAGTATCGGACTTCACGACGAGCGACGTCAGCGATCCGAATCCGAAGATGATGCTCAACACGGACGCGTGTCTCGCGTACGACATCGAGAATGGGCCGTGCTGCACGCGTACGGACCTGTTCAAGTCGAACGGCGAGAGCCACTGCCGGTCGATGGAGGATACACAGTGTCCGTTGTACGGCGAGGACAATCCTCGCATCGAGGCGACGTACGCGGTCGCGGAAATGTTGGACGGCGACGACAATCATAACTTCTACTCGGCCTTCCGAGCGGCTTGGTTCAAGGCGACCACGAACGGCCAACCCTCTTTGTACCCGATTCAGGAGAGCTGTTGATTCAGTGCGTGCTTTTCCAACGTCTGTGCGCGTTTTCGGGGGTCTGTTTTGCGTATGTGTGCGTGTTTTCTATTTGCGGGATATCAAGAATAAAACCGACATACATCATTCCTTTGAACGAGTTGAATGACTAAAGTAATATAATATGGCAGGAGTTAATAGAAAATTATACACAGCCGTGTCATCCGATTACTCGGTCGGGACGGAGGGGGGGGACGGACGGGATGAGACGGCGGCGGGGGGGGGAATTCGAACGACGGCGGAACATTCATTCACACATGATCTCACACCCGTAATCTCACGGGCCGTCGACTGACCTGGAGCGAGCGAGCGAGCGCACCACGATCTGAAACTAAAATTCTACTCCCTGTCACTGCATTAAGAATCACGTGAAATACTAGCAGCACCCCCCAGCCATCATCCCCTCCCCCCCCGCGCACGCGCGCCCGGGTATACATCAAGTGGGCACTATGGGACAGCATATGTGACTTCCGGTATCGAACATCATTTCGCACATGTCGCTATTCGCGTCTGTCGCATCCCTCTTGAGTAAAAAATCGGCACAGCTCTTACCCGACGTACCCATCGGGGTGGTCTCGTTTACGGTGAGACCGTTCGGACATGCGGGACACGGAACGATAACGAGTACGGAGTCGCCGTCTCCGCCGATGATGTCGACGATGGCATCGTTACCCTCCCCCTCGTTGACACCGCGCGTCGCGAATATCCCCCCGATAGCCCCCCCCCCCCCCGCCCCGAACGTTATCAGCAGCGACGATCCGATCCCGATCGCACGCGCCCCGCAACGCCGGCGGGGGGGATGGCGCGTCGTCCGCGTTCCCGCTCGCATCGCCCCCGATGCCATATTCCCCTCCCGCCTCGACGTCGCGCCGGGCGGGAGGAACGGCGTCACGACGGTCGTAGGAGGACATGCGCATGGCCTCGCAAACCGGCATCGAAACCAAGGTCGCCGTCGCGTACGGCATCGCCTCATCGCCGGAAGGAATGCGTCCCTGTTACTCCATCGTTAACGTGGAGGATGGCGGCGGCGGCGGCGGCGGCGGTAGTGGTACCCCCCCCGACGTCGTTCTCGTTTATCTCGTTTCCTCGGGCGGTACGAAGTTCGATGTCGCAATCGTCATTGTCATCGGATGTCATGATGGATGCGTCCTTTCATCCCCCCCCTCGTTAACGCCCTTGGCATAAAATACTACCTCTCTCGTTGTGTGTGTATCCATCGAACCGGACTCGGACGTCCCATCGACATTGTCCCATGTAGAGAGAGTATCCTCTAGAATATATTGGTTGGGCATTCCGCTCAAACGTACCTGCTACTATTTTTTATGAAGGTTATTCATGAATGGGTTACTGCGAATTATGATCAGTTAGTACCTTTTTATGGATTACTATCCTTAAGATCTAATAGTAGTACAATGCTTTAAAATATCAATAGCAATGAACTTTCTCTCAACGATATATTCTATGTGATAAGGTGAATGAAGGGGTTAATATCAAGTACGAATAACCCCAATTGTGCGTGGGGAGTAAAGGACACCTTAATGAATCAGATGATGTTCATGCCCTGTTAAGTCAATCTAATACCCCCAACAAGTATCCAGTGTTGTAAAGCAACCGCTTCCGACTTGTTTGATATACAACACCCCTATGTTCCGTCTATGTCTTCCCGCATAACTTTACTCTTCTCCACACAAGTATCGTAAAAAATCTTCCAAAAAACATCCACCGCACGGTGTTATTTCCATAATATCTCATCGATCGTCGACAAATCTTTGACTCCCATTGACGAAAAGTCTTCGCCAACATGTCAGGAAGGGGGAACCGTGTCGACAGTCACATCGCGGCTGTTATCAACTTCATGATAAGGTGCCCAGGTGCAAAGGTTCCGGAGGTGCTGCTCGCAAAGAAGTTCACGTTGGCAGAGAGTTCGAACCTCGCGAAGCGGATGGCCATCCGCCGTGCATATAAAGAGGCGATGAAAAAACGAGATGCAGCCTCGTACTCTCGCGAAATAGTTCTGTCGTCGCCATCAAAGACCATTTCCCCTTTGACTGGCGATACGGGTAGTACTGCTGTTGTCACGGCGGGCGGCAATTCGACATCACAACCACCATCAACACCAACAACTCCGGGTAGTAGGCAGTCGCCAAGGTTGAAGCCGAAGCTGCATTTAACGCGGAAGAACGCACGGGCGATGCAGAAGCATCGTGTCAACAAGCTCGCAACTTCGGATTTTGTGAAGCGAGCATTTAAGAGGGCAACAAGTTGGTATTCCCGGGAGATGAAAAAAACAAATGGAAAGTCGAGCTACGAGATTGCAAGATTGGTGAGGATAGAATATGATGGCGTCGGGCCGCATGCCGCAACTATTCGACGGTACGTCAATGCCAATCTTTCCGGGATGTCGCCATTGAAGCCGGGAGTAAAGGGGGATGTTCCAGCTTGGGCGTTTAAGTCACTTTGCGTCGCATTCGAAAGTTACATCCGAATTTGCCAGATCAACTCAAAGATTGGGGAGATTAGTTACAAAAAGCTGGCAACACGCATCAATACTGTGCTGAAACACGATTATCGCCAGAAGATGCTGCAGCGTGTGTTGTCAGCGACAGCAAAAAATTTGGATGCATCACCGATGGCCGTTGCAGAAGATCGGAGAGTTCGATGGACGACGTTCACAAATATTTCCAGTTGGTTTGATAATTGGGAATGGGACTTGGTCCAACTCGGATTTGCGAAGAGAGACGAGGATGGAACGGTGAGAATTCCCGATGAGCAGCTGCCTTACATCATCAATTTTGATGAGACGTGCCTTTCATTGGATGGTTCGACCGGAAATAAGGGAGGTAGACGAGCTATTACCCTCCATGATCCACGCTTGCCTTTTAATGGAAAACAAACCAACAAAGACAGCTTGACGGCAACCTTGGTTTGTGGGAGCAACGCTGCCGGCGAGGCACTCCCACCACATTTCCAATATCAAACTAAGGCAACGACGGATGATGGGCAGCGACTTCGGAATGAGGTGTTCCAGTTTTGTCCCCGAGTGGTGGGGAAGTTCGGGACCAAAGCCGAGACGTCCTGGGATTGCACCTTTGGCCTCAACACGAAAGGCGGGATGGACGACCGTGAGTTTGCACATTATGTAATGAACTCAATTTTGCCCCTTTACCCAGAAACACGTGACAGGAAAGGGCATCGTCTCCTCTTGAAGTGCGATAGCGGGCCAGGGCGTTTACAAGTCGAGCTCCTTGCCCAGTTGAGGTACATCGGGGTTTACCTCTACCCGGGTGTGCCGAACACTACCGCGGTTACGCAAGAGACCGATCGGACATATGGCCTCTTCAAATCGAAGTACCGTGCAAATCTCGAGGATCTTGTTGACGAGTTAGTGCGGCTTAACAAGCCTGTCTCAGTGCCGCAATACAAGCATGGACTGTTGGTGTTTGGTGGGGTCGATCCTGACACAGGGCTGCACCTCCCTTCAGCGTTTGAGGACGGATTTAGTCGAGTGAATTGTCTCAAGTCTTGGAAGAAAATTGGTGCTGCGCCTCTTACTCGTGCATGTCTAAAGGATCCACAGGTGAGAAAGTCGATGGATAGCGATAAGGATTTCGCCTTGCTCGTTAACTCGGTACAAGAGGCGAACGATTATGCGGTGTATGCATTGACTGAGGGGGGATATGATGGGTCGGCTTTGCACGGGTCGATAGCAATCAAGCCGGACGATAATCGGATGGGGCCAATTACAGAGCGGATGTCGCGGGAGCGGATTGAACTGTTGGCTCGTGCCAACACTCACGGGAAGAAGTTCTTCGCAACAGGTGGGAGCCATGTGTGCTCGGATGACTTCTTTAAAGCTCAAGCACTTCAGGCGAGGGACGATGAAATTGAAGAAATGACCAAATTGAAAAAGAAACTGCTGGGACAGACTGAGCTTCGCGATAAGGCGATGGGTATATTGGTGGCAAAGTCCAGTTCTTTTGAGACGAACAATTACAGGGAGGTGACGACGAAGGAGTTGGATGTGTTGCTATTGTGGTACGGTGTTGATATTAAGGGAATGAAAAAGCCAGAGAAAGTTGAGAAGTGGAAGGAGATCCGGGTTTCTAACGCTGAACCGCCTACCATTGAAGGGTGGACGGAAAAGGATGAGGAGAAAATGCGTGCATTATCGAATAAAGACGTCGACATGTCAGAGACATTCCTCGGTAGGTTTGCAGCGCTCCAGAAGAGGAACGCGGTTGCAGCTGTCCTGGATATGAAGGATGATGAATGGGAATCTCTGATGGCATTAAGGGAGGCCGATGCAGGGAATTTAAGGGAAACGATGCCAGATACATTCATGACGAGTTTTGAGGGGGAGAATGACATGATTGGGGTCAATATTAATGCGGAGGGGGTTTAATAATGTCTAACCAAAAATGTTACAATTTTTCAATGTGTGTACTATACTGTACTATCCCCCCCTGACACGTGCTATGCCCAAACCAAGCGCACCTACGTTAGCCCATAGTATGGGGATGAGGTCGGTGTGCTTGGTTTGGGTGTCCCCCAGGCATGGGCGGTGCTAGGGGCCATTTCCGCCGCGCACCATGGCTGGCCGGTTTTTTGGGCCAATCGTGCGTCAAGGGGGGTGGTTCAGGTAAAAAAAAGTGACGGCGCACAAAAGGGGTTAAACTCGTACGTTTTGGCTAAACCCCTTAGATGTTCAGTTTTGTGCGGCCTGTAATAACGCTAGTGCTGGTAATGTTATTCACACTATGGTTATGACGGCACTGTTACATACTCACACTAAGCCCATGATAAAGTCGCCGCTCGGGGAGGTTTCTTTCGGCGTCGCGTTTGGCACGGTCGTAGGCATGAGGTCGTCGGCATTTACATACACGGTATCTGCGCCATCTCTGCCACGGGAATTCTCGGCACTCCTTCGCCTCTTCTCTCTTTCGTCATCCTGCTGCCTTAGCATGTGCCGAGACAAGGCATCCTGAAAGTGGAAGGCGTCCTCCGGTAGCCGTTGCGCGTCGACTCCCACGTCGAAGGTATTGTCGTCGAGGGAACAGGGGCCGAATTTCACCCCCCTCGCGGCGTTGCCGTGGCGCGATGTGAGATTGCGATCGCTCTTCTTTGGAGCCGCATCGTCGCTGCTCGCCCCTCCATTGATTGTCTTCTCAATGCGGTCGCTGATTGCATGTTGTATCTCATACTGTCGTGTACCGGGATCGGGTCGGTCGTCGAGATTCAATGCACCTCGAAGCAAGGGCATGCGAATTTCCATGGCACAATTCCTGCTGTTGTATGTGATGACTACCTTGCGAGTATCCACGGGAAAAGGCAATATGCAGTCGGTTTTGGAACCCCCTCGACACGGAAAGGAAGAATGGCGACAAATCAACTGTCGGTATGGTTGGAACGTTTGTTTTCGCAATGATGATCCAACAGCGATTGTCCAGCGCATCGAACCCCGACCCATCATGAACGAAAGTCATGACGTTGCAAGGTATTGGGGCTTTCAAGAGCTGGGATTTGTGAACATTCTCATTCTCATCGCATGACTTGATATCCGGTGACTTTATCATCCCTCTCAGTAGCAATGAAGGTCGGTTCGGAGGGACGATTCCATCCTGATCGGCGGCCAACGCCAAGAAATCAAAAAGTGGCATTTCTCGATTGCAACCGCATTTATCTTCGACGAAGAGCTCGATGCGAAATCGAGCATTTCCCGAGACGTGTGCAGCCTCAACCCGCGGCGGGACTTCGACCGATGCCAAACTCTCGGGCCTTGATGGAATGGAATCGATCTCCTCGATGATACACGATTTGCCGCCACATCCCTTCACGCGTTGTTTGGCCACTACTGCTTTGGGGGCATCCTGCCCATCGTGGCCGTGAATCGACGATGTAGAGCTCTCGCAACCTGCGGGGAGGCCGGTCGTTTCGTCGACGTACCCCGCGTACTTCATTTTCGGCAGCTTGAATCTCCTATCGAGTTGGCGTCCGCCGAACCACGCCCGTCCGAACTTTCTAGATGCGCATTGTACGACCAAATCGCATACGAAGTAGAGTCGATCGGGATCCGTTTTCATCTCCCCGACGATATCCGGATGCAAGATGCAATCGGCGACGATGGCGGCCTTGGCCATCTTGTCGTAACACGGACGAAGATCGCCCATGGACATTGGTAGGCGCCATCCGTCGATCTCCTCTCCGGTGCTTTCATCGAGTCCCTTTCGTTGGGCAGGTTTGGCGATCAGGGGGTGGGTGCAAATGTTGAGAAACACCTTGGTCCCGTCGTCCCTATGTTCTTCACCGCCATCGATGCGAGTCCCAAAATCACATATGCCCGAGAGCGAGGGCGGGACGTATTCGTCATTCAAGTCACCATTCTCGAATAAAGTCGAGTGGCCCTCCCGCCCCTTGCTTGTCAAACGCGTCTTGATGACAATGCCTGAAGGATCCGGGGTGATGACGATGCCATCCTCATCCCCTCCGCCGCCAGAAGCTCGCACCGTCGCGCGTCTTGACGTTGCATCGGGGACGATGATTCCTCCAACGTCGATGCCAGCGTAATCGATCGAAACTTCCGTCATGGGCCAGGCGAATGTTACTACTTTTTCATTTAAAATTTTAAAACTCCCTTCAGGCCGTAAATCAACATCGTACTTCATCAACAATCAAAGCCTCAGTTTCCCTTCTGGAACCATTCCCATTCCTACGAGTGTTCCATTCTGACACGCTCGCCCTCCCCCCACATCTACCATCTATTTTTCTTATTACATTTTATTATACCTCAGGCCTCAGCATGACCTTGGAGTCATTCACAGAAACCATGGCCGATGATCACAACAATACCCCTACGGTAAAGTTCAACGTCGGCGGCAAAGCCTACGAAACATCTCGTTCGCTCTTCCTGCAGCACGAGAATACCATGCTCGTTCGTCTCGTGTCCGACACGCGGCAGGTTGACCAGACCAAGCCCATCTTCATCGATAGGAATGGAACCACGTTCAAATTCGTTTTGGATTACCTTCGCTACGGACGTATCACATTGCCGATGACAGTATCGAGGGAAATGTTTCTCCTTGACATGGATTTCTATGGCATCGTGCATGAAGAGGGTACAGTGAAAACATCAGCCGAAGAATGGGCAGTTCAAGTCGCAGATCAAGTCTCGAATCGTCTTGATAACATGATGAAGAATCGTCTTGATCACATGAAGAATTCGGAAGCGGGGAGAAAGCATCTGGTTAGTACATGATATGAAGCTTTTGGCGAATCATGGTGAATATAAGTACTCCTTCCTATTACTAATCAAGTGATGGTCATATTTTTATTGAAGCAGGTGATGGAGATAAAGGGACTAAAACCAATTTGGAGAGAGCTGCGGGGGCAATTAGATCGCAAGAAAAATACATGATTATGTTTCAAATACCTTCTCTTATGAGGATAACGCCCTCGGCGTTTGAAGATTTGGCGGAGTTTTCAGGTGTAATGTAATGGTACACTATTGAAAAACTATGAAGTGAACGCCTTGAAGAATAATTGGCGTGGTCCCGCGTACTAATCAATACGTACTCATACTCCTCACAGCGCTTCATCCTCTTTGCTTCCCCTCATCTCCTCTGTTATGGCACTAATACGATTGCCTCCTCTATGATTGATTGCGAACCGAGGGAGTTAATGATATCAATTACTTATGGACAAATAATATTCCTGCTAGCTCATGTACTCAAATATTAGGAATCATGCCTATCGATCGAAGACGAACGTCGGGATGGCCGACGGGACCGCGACCTGTCCCTCCCCGAGCCTCGCACCCACGATCGCGACGATCGATTTGGGCAACCTGACGAACATCAACGATCCGCAATCCCAGAAGGCGTTGAACCCGATGCGTTCGAGTCCCTCGACGATGTCCAAATTCTCCAACGACGCGCAGTCGCGGAAGACCTCGTACCCGATCGAACGCACCGATTTCGGCACCTTCATCTCGGACAACGACGCGCATCCCCGGAATGCGTAGTCGGCGATCTCCACGAGGGATCCGTCCTCGTGAAACGTCGCATATTTCAACTTGGCGCATTTCCCGAATGCCATCCTGTCGATCGATCTCACGGTCTTGGGCACGTCTATTCCCGATAACGATATGCATTCGAGGAACGCGCCGTCGCCGATCGATTCGAGTCCATCGTACAACGTGACCTCGCTTAGATTCTCGCAATACGAGAACGACTCGACCCCGATGGAACGTACCGTCGGCGGCACGATGACGTGAGCTATCGACTTGCATTCCGCGAACGCCATGTCGTCGACGATTTCGAGACCGTCGTTCAGCATCACCCTGCCTAGAGTACGACAGTCGTGAAATGCCGAGACGCCGATCTCCCTCACCGATGGCGGCACGATGATCTCGATTAGGGAATGACAATCGCGAAACGCGTCCTTGCGTATCATCCGCACGCCGTCGTGTATGATGACGTTCGTTAATGACTTGCACTCGCGGAATGCCTCGTGACATACCTCGATGACGGAGGGTGGTATGCGAATCATGCGGAGCGAGCAACAATTCCTGAATGCGCCCCATCCGATCTGTACGAGGTTCCCCCGTACCATCCCGTCCTCGTTCGCGAGTTCTTTTCCCTCCCCGCCATCCTCGTCGTCGTCGGCATCGTTGCCATCGCCGCACCACAATTCGACCTCGATCAACGACACGCAATCCCTGAATGCCGAATCGTCGATCAACCGGACGCTCCTGGGCACCCTAACGATCCTGAGCAACTCGCAATTGCGAAACGCCCGATCGCGTATCTCCTCGAGTCCGTCGTTCAATTCGAGTTCCACCAATTTGGTACAATCGTAGAAGGCGCGTTCGCCTATCACCCTCACGTTGCGATCGACGACGACGCGACGAACGTTCTTGGGCACGATGTTGGGATATCCGCGTATGAGACGATACACGAAGACATCATTGCCGTCGTGGTCGCGATCGACGACGTTCGCGTCATGGGGGATGAAACGCGAACGACCGTCCCTCGCGGCGGACGAATCGGGGGAGGGATCGTCGCGACTTCGACCGCGGGAGGCGACGGGCGGGCCGAGGCCCAATGCGTCGGTGAGGCGGGAGGCGATGAGCTTCATGTTTTTGGAGCCGCGCCTCTTTCCCGACCCCCAATCCCCCCCCCCCCCCCCTCGCCCTCGCCCTCGCCCTCGACCTTCGTTTCCCTCGTTTATCTCGTGGTTGACATCTACGAGGAAACGAAGAATATCATCATCTAGAGATGGTGTGTGGAGTGCTCATCGGCTACTACTATGATATTTATATTATTTTTTTATGAACACAAATAAATTACCATCGTCATAAAAGATATTTCCAAGACACAGATGATGATGTGTGTTTGAGCGATTTGACCGTTTGGGGAAACGATGCATCATGCATGGTCCCCTCTTTTTTTTTAAGAGAGAGAGTTTTTCTCGAGAAGATTGATTGGCGGGAAAGTTTCTCGAAGAATCATGGCGGGAAAGTGTTATCAACGTTCAACCCTAAACGAGTGACTATCACAAGGATTATGACTTTAGTTTTCTCGGGGCGGGTCATGATATTGATTTCTCAATTGTCAAGGTAGGTGGTGTTGGGGTTAACAAATAACCATTGTTCGTAGGATTTCATAGAACAATAATGAAGTCCATCAGTCATCTGAAAAGCCCTCTCTATTGTGCTTGAAGCAGAGCTAGCGAGAAAGCGAGTCATCAGTTTATGCACATCACAAACGAGAGATCATCAAACAGCATCCAACGCGCCGGCGGAACAACATAATGCTCATGTTCGGTGGGCTCCCGGAAACGACAAAGAATTACTAGTAGTATCATGGGCAAATCATCCGTCTCCGCTCGCGCGGGCGGGAACAACAACAACGGCGGGAGCAATCCCTTCGACGATGACGACGACGGCGACTCCCTCGAGGCGGGACAGGACACGGCGCAGCACGGACGACCACCCGCCATCCGTGGCGGGGGGGGGGGAGACAGCAACACCAACAACGGCCGTCGCGCGGCGGCGAGCTCGAATCCCTTCTCGGACGAGGACGACGACGTCGACGACGGTGACGACGAGAGCGAGTACGTTCAGGACGTCACGCCGAATATCTCCAATGGGAGTGCTACTAGGAATAACGCCCATCCTCCTACCACCAATCGCGCCGGTCCGTTCAACCCCTTCGGAGAGGATGGCGACGCCGACGAGGACGCGATCGGGGTCGGCGATTACGGCCCGCCCATGGGTCCGCGTATTCGTCGAAGGGAGAACGTCGAGAAAGACGACGACGACGACGACGACGATAGCGCCGAGGATGGCGGACCGCTCACGCCAGATGACATCGAGAGGTGGCACGATTCGGCGTCCAACAACGGGGGGTCGTTCGCTTCATTGTGCAGCAGCGACGGGGGGGGGTCGGGGGGACGCGGTCGATCGTTGGGAGGAGGAGGAGGTGGTGGATGGGGAGGGGAGAGGGGGGTGACCTTCTCCGCCTCCACGACGTTGCCTGACATTTCGACGAATATCGTTACAACGACGCCGAATACGGCCGCGACGGATCACACCATACACTCCGACGACACGCGTCTCATCAATAACAAGGGAGGGGGCGAAAAGCCATATTACAACCTTAGCAGGGCGGCCGAGAGGAAGCAGTTCATGGAGATCATGAGCGGCAGCGGCGGGGGCGGACTCGGACGGGGAGGGGAGGACGCGGCGTCTCCCCTGTTCGAAATCGCGAATGGCGACGACATCCCCCGTGCGGGGGGGAAATACGGGAGCGGAAGGGGCGGACCGTTGGCTCGGTCCGGGGACGACCTCCTCGGATTGGAGGACGACGACTGCGTTCACGTCGACGACGATGACGACGACCATTATTTCAACGACGACGACGTCGAGAATAACGAATTCGCTAGCATGGCGGACCTGCTCGACGAGGAACGATCCAGGACGTCGCGCAGGGTCTTCCCCAAGAAGAAGAGCGATAAACGCAAGCGTCTAAGACGACGATTGTGCCCTTGGGGGAGGGGGAAGGGATCCTCGAGGAATGGGGGAGGGGGGATGGGGGGGAGGACGACGAAGCCTATGACGAGGGGACGCATGTGCGGATGTGCAGTCCTCTGCACATTATTGGTATGCCTCGTCGTTGGATTGGCCGTGTTTTTCACGACGGGATGGGAGGGCATGATAAATCGCAAGAGCAGCGGTAGCAACGACGGCGGCGATATCGGCGGGTCGACCGTCGGTGTTATCCCTTCGCCGACGACGGTAAATACCGGCGGCGTGGGGATAGAGAAGGAGGACGACGATTGGGAAAACTTCAACTTCACGTTCACGGTGGGTCCCTCCCCATCGCTGCTCGGCGTATCCGCCCCGGGCGTCGTCGATGGCGACGTCGTAACTGCCGCGTCCGTCACGTCGTCCCCCATTTCCGGGACGACGTGCCCCGTCGGACAGTTCTGCCAATTCAAGGTGGGCGAATGCGGCCGTCGCCTTGGCAATTGCGCGATCAGGCCCGAGGCGTGTCCCTTGGATTATTCTCCCGTTTGCGACTGCGATGGAAACACTCACTCGAATCTGTGCAATGCCCAAACCGCGGGCGTGAGCGTGTCTCGAATTGGGGAGTGCGGCGTCGACGACGCGATCGACGACGTCGACGTCATGTCCGTGGGCGATTCCGACAACGAGCCGTCGCTCGGCATGCCGTGCATGCTCCCGTACTCCGCCTCGACTGCCGACGCGAGCAGCTATGGTCCCACAATCTCGATGTCGCCGTCGGCGTCCGTCACCGCGCCCTCGACGAGCGGCGGCGGAAGTGTCGGTCCTACGTCATCGTGGCCGCCCTCCGGTGGAGCCACACTGTCGGGTAGCGTTGGTCCCACGTTGTCGAAGCCTCCCTCTACTAGTGTTATACCGGCAGGGAGTGTCGGCCCTTCCCTGACCGCGTTGCCAACGGCGTTTGACAGCATGCTCTCGATGAACTACGGCGGAAGCATCGGCCCTACGTCATCGAGGTCGCCCGCCGACGTCGACGTACTGACGGGTAGCGTTGGTCCCACGTTGTCGAAGCCTCCCTCTAGTAGCGTCACACCGGCAGGTAGCATCGGCCCTACTCTGACCGCGTTGCCAACGGCGTTTGACAGCATGCTCTCGATGAGCTACGGCGGCAGCATCGGCCCTACGTCATCGAGGTCGCCCGCCGGCGTCGACATACTGACGGGTAGCGTTGGTCCCACGTTGTCGAAGCCTCCCTCTAGTAGCATCATACCGGAAGGGAGCGTCGGCCCTACTCTGACCGCCTCGCCAACGACGCTCGGCAGCGTGCCCTCGACGAACGACGGTGGCAGCATCGGCCCCACGCCATCGTTTTATTCGACACCTATGCCGAACTCGATTATGATGAATGGGACGTTTGCGATGAACGCGACTAACGCCAATGCTACCATCGCGATGAACGATACCTCGTTATCGTCACCCAACGGGACGGTTGCAATTAACGCATCGGCCGCCAATTCTACCTTTGCAGTGAACGATACCGCGTTATCGTCATCCGACGGGACGTATGCGATGAACGCGACTTCCGCCAATTCTACCATCGCGATGAACGATACCTCGTTATCGTCTTCCTCACTCGATGATTTGTCATCCCCATACGTCATATCGCTTTCCATGGAAAGCAGCGTGTATCGCTCTCGTTTCGGATCTTCGGTATCGGTATCCGGCGACGGCAGCATTTTCGCAGTCGGCGCCAAGGATGCAATAAATGAAAACAACATTGCCACCGGCGCAGTGTATCTTTATTCGGTTGAAAGTGTAGATGACGATAATAGCATCGGCGTCCGTGCGACGAAGGCAACTTTGCTTCAGGAGCTCTTTGGATCGGGAACTGCCGACGATGAATATGGCGCGTCGATCGCGTTATCCCAAGATGGGAGACGGCTCGTGATCGGTGCGCGATCAGAAGATGATGAACAGAATGGCGCCATTCGAATATATCAACGAGAGGAGGAGAATGAAGACGTCTGGATAATTTCGGAAAAGGGGATAATACATGGGAAAAATCCGTCGGAGCGGTGTGGCTGGGCGGTGAGCATATCTTCTGATGGGAATGGTGAGATTTTGATTTGTACCGAGTATTG
The DNA here is from genome assembly GCA_036939675.1 of Cyclostephanos invisitatus. NCBI lineage: Eukaryota > Bacillariophyta > Thalassiosirophyceae > Thalassiosirales > Thalassiosiraceae > Cyclostephanos > Cyclostephanos invisitatus. The sequence goes on along the minus strand of JALLBA010000146.1, from coordinate 7,587 downwards.
CTTCGTCCTGAGGAAAAACAACACTCATTCTTTGCATTTTCCTTGCAGTGGTTGCAATGGGTTGTCCTGGCAGCAACGAAGGAGGAGGAACGATTGTTACATTTCGATACAATGATGTCGGATGGGAACAGTTCGGCTCGGTGATAGAAGGACTGCCAACGGGCGAAGCTGCGGGGTATTCGATATCTCTTGACGGTGCCGGTCTCATGTTGGTTGTCGGTTTTCCAAAGGCGGCCAATTTAGCTGGATCAAGCGATGCGGGGAAGACTGCTCTGTACGTAATGGACGCTACAACATCAGAATGGAAGATTTCGGGGGAAGAAATATATGGCGCATTTGAAGGTGACATGGACGGAAGCTCCGTTGCCATATCCGGGGATGGAAGCACTGTTGTCATTGGCGGCAGAGGTCACGGTGTGATAAACGTCACCACAGATGAAGTACTGAACTCCGCCGGTCAATGTCACGTATATCAGTTCATATCTGGAATATGGAATCTACAGCAAACAATAAGTGGAAAAACACCAGATGAGAGATTAGGGACATCCGTGGCAGTCTCTCACGATGGAAATGTTGTGACATGTGGTGGGGTGAGTGGTGTGGCCAGTGATTCCGTCAGTAGTGGCGTGGTTCGATTGTGGGACAAACGAACCTTGCGCGAGAGCACCATTTGGCCACGAGGGGAGGCAGGTACAGAAGGGATGACTTTTGGTGAATCCGTGGCTTTATCTGAGGATGGAGAGTACCTACTGGTTGGTGCACCAACGTGGACTACCGGAGGAGGAGGTTCTGCTGCCGGTACAATACAAATGTTTCAAAGTATGTGAATGCGAATATTTTATAAAACCTTGATGCCGAATTTTCGATCGCAATCACCATTGTTGGATATCGTAGTCGAAGATTCAATAAGTTCACCTGAGACCTTTTCCTTGTGTGTCCGATTTCGGCACCATGTTGTAACAGGTGGACTGCACTTGTACATAATTACTTGGCACACATTTGAAAGCTTGAATTTGCAGTTCCTTATGTTATTGATTAGTGATACGTGCCGCATTTTTTGGATTGGTCTACCAAGGCGTCAAGTTCAAGAGAGAAGTTGTGTAGACATTGGAAGATATGCAGTGAAGAGAATGAGCGCGCAAAAAACATTATCCATATAATATATCAATTTATCGTAGTCATGCGGTCTCTGGGATGACGATACTTCCTTTCCAAATCCCAATAAAATTAGACATCGCAGCACCGCGCGAAAGGGTGACCAATCATACCCCCAATGATGTCATGGAATCGTCCGTGCTCACGACACAGAGGAATTTCTCCGTATCGTCCAAGTTCCACTTGGCATCGCGATTGCGCGACATGGCATTGAGCAATACGAATCCCCTCCTCACGTTCCGATGCACGCCCATCCCTTCCCCTGCCTCGACGTCCTTCGTGGGGACGTGAAGGCCCATCGCCGACTCGAAGTACGCGAGGAAATCCCTATTCGATAGCCACATGCGCTTGTACCACGCCTCGTCCCTCGCATCGTCCTCCGATTGTTCCGTAACGGCGGTCGACGACGACGCGTCGACGTCCAGGAGGTATTCGGGGGGTGATCCCGCCGCCGAGAGCGTCGATGGCGAATTCTCTCCCGGCTGACACCAACCGATGCGCAATACGACGAAGGTCGTTATGTCGGCGTACATGTTACCGAGGGTCATCGCGAGACGTTCGGCCGCGAGCTTCGCGGCGGCGTACGCGATGCCGTCCCCGCTCGACGCGATCAAATTCGGATTGAGTGGGATGGTCCCAACCATGGGATCGGACGATGGCAATATCGACGACGGGCCATGTGCGGGATCGTCCTTGTACCCTCCCATGACGTGATTGGAGCTCGCAAGGATGACACGTCGGACTTTTTTTTTCATTTGCGGAGTTTAGGGGTTGAATTAATGAACGAAAGGGTACACAAACAAGGCGTCATGCCGTTGGAATATGACCAACGAATTGCAAAAACATGTCTCACCCTTGCACATCACCGCCATCTGAAATACGTTGAATGCGTGATCCATCGTCTGAGCGCTCTCGCTCCAGGTAGCGTTGGGATATGGATTCACCGCCGAGAAGTGAACGAGGACGTCGGCGCCCGATAATGCGCTCATCAACGACGCCCTCTGTCCCTCGCTCGGATTGCCGAGATCGCACGGCAGCAATATGGCGTCATCGTGTGGCAATGGCCTATTCGGGTCGATGAAGGACGGGTGCTGTTATCGAATTTCGATAGGGGGACGAATACGAGGTTCATGTTAGGTCGGTTTGGGCGACTCGTTTCGACGGGAGGAATGGGGTAAAGCGATGGGCGACCACATATTCATCTCAATGATTTCATTCACCTCGACGAGTATGACCTTGTACGGGGATGGGGACGAGCCGCCATTCGCATGTCGTAGAAGGTGACGACAGAGCTTGGTGCCGAGGTTCCCGAGACCGCCGGTGATTACGACGAGTTGAAGCCGCTCCCTGCCGCCGTCGCTCATGATGAATGTTCGCCTCCTATTCGTCATTTCTCCAGACCGAAGAGTTTGGTCTGTCCTTGGTCCGATCTCTCTAGCGACTGACCTCTTCTGCCCTGGTACGGAACGAGATCATTATTGATGTTGTGACTTCCGACGTCCCGACATAATATATAATATCATCAACTCAAAGCCGCTCCCTGCCGCCGTCGCCCGACTCCTCTGGCTGTTTCGGCCATCGACCGCCTCAAAATCCCGTTTATCCTCCCTCCGCCCTCATCGGCCTCAAGTATCTGTTTTTTTTTATCGCGACGGCCTGTCGCCGACCGTCGATTTTCTTCGGCGAAGAAGAGGAGACGAGAACACGAGAGGAGGGTCCGTCTATCATCTATACTCACTCGCGAGGCGGATACGGCTTCATACCCACAAGATATGCGAATATTGTGATCGCAATCCTCCACCGTCGCGGATCCATCCTCGCATATATCGCCATCTTCCATCCCCTCCTCCTCCTCTCGCTGTCCATTCATCTCGACGTCGTCATCGGTGGTCCGACCCTCGTCCGCGCCGCGGATTCCGCGACGACGACGACGACGACGATCGAGGACGATGATTTCGTCGTGGTCGGCGACGATCGCATTCCGCACGATGGCCGCATCGACGAGGACCTGTTCCATAGGGCACTCGCCCACGCGTCGTCGACGACGATGACGAATTCGGCGACGACGAGCGATAACGACGTCGTGGAGCGTTTGCGCGAATACGACGTCGAGGCCTTGTATACGAGGTCGCCCGAATCGATGAACGCTCGCGGGGGACAGGATATCGTCGATCCTATTATGGCACGCCCTCGCGGACGACGGATCGGAGGCGGAGGAACGCGATGAGGAGCGCGATTACGTCGGTCACGTCCCGAGCGCGTTGGCGTTTGGGATACTCGTATTAACGACGTCGACCGAAGCCCAAATCGCTGCGATACTTCCTAATGTCCGCGAACAGGAGGGATGGGCCTCATCGGGCGGGGACGTACAATGCCGGACGACTGCACCTGGAGCTCGGCGATACGGCCTCCGCATTGGCATACATGCGCGCCTGTGCGACTCTCGATGGGACACATCCGGAATATGCCCGACCCAAGCTGGGGATTACCTGTCGGGGGGCATATCGCGAGTTATCATCGATTTTGATGAATCGAGGATCGACGAAGTCGTCGTCGGGGTCGGACGATTCGATGGGACTCGACGAGGCCGTCAGGTGTTTCCCGTACGCCGACATCGACGATTTCCCCAGACCGGACACGAAAGAATGTCGATATTTCCGCGTCTCCATGCGCGAGCTCGAGGAATACGCCGAGATCGTTCGGGGGAGGGCCGACGGGAGTATGCTTTCCGAGCGACGAGGGAATAGCGATTCCTTACGTCCGCGTTCGAGAGGCTCGTCGACTTCCAGTCGCGTTATCGGGGCGAAATGTCCGAGTTGCAATTGTTCCTGGTCGGAAGCATATTAGAACGGACGCGGAGTCTGATCGACCGGTTGGAGGTGGAAGGGATGGTAGACGATGAATTGTGATTTCCCCTTGTTTGGCGATCAGATTGATTCCTTAGACCCTAGCGTGTTCTGAAAAGTTTGACCCATGAGCGATTATGGGGACGATGGGGACGACTGGGACGTGCGAGAGTTCTTCTCCATACCGGGAAGGAGGGGGAAATTATTCCAATGGATGCGACTCACGTCAGAATCCATCTGTCCGTCAATGCGATTGAGGATAATGCATTCTACGAACGCATTCTGCTGGTGACTTTGATTCTCAACGATGGGCCAGAGGAGATACGGTAGGGAATAGTGCAGGAGAAGGCATTCAGTTATATTGCTAAATAGCTGCAGTGTGCAGCTAGTGAGAGCCTAAATTTGGAAATCCCTTGAAACTAATTGATATCATTGTGTGCGGACATGATTGATATGGATCAATAAGTCAACATTACTGTTAATATGATGTCCTAGATGGTACATACACGCATTTGCCATGACAGCGGTTTAGTATCGCAAGAGGGATGTGCGCCGGTCTAAGTGTCTCTATTTTATGTCCATTAATATTCTATTTTCACAATTATCTAGAGAGGTCACTAAATTTTGAATCCGCGGGAGACACCCCCAAAACCTTACATCAGATGTCATGTCAAGCACATCATTTGACTGTCGGGGCAAAGAACCCTGTGCCCGTGGCAAAGCATCGGAAAGAATGCCAGTCAATGTACGAGGAAGGAAAGGATGTTGAATTACATGGCCGACCGGGACAAAGCAATACAAGCAATTGCGAGTTTAATCCCAATTACGCTTCGGGTGCTTTTCTAACACTGTTATTGCCGAAACGACACCCATTAATGAAGCAATTGCTAAATCATTCATAACTCAACCTAATACCCTCCAAAAGTATCCAGTTGTTGAAAGCAACATAATAAGTCATGGGATTTAGGAGATGCTAGAGGTTCATGTGGGATGGCGTTTAATTGAACCGTGAATCTGATTTTAATCATCGTCGTCCTCTTGTTGCTCACTCTCGGCGTCGTCAGTTGGATTCATCTCATATTCCAAAGCAATGTCCCAACGAGAGCTCGGTGCACCTGCGCCCACGTACTTCACGAATCTCATCGTGCCCGGATCTCTATACACGAGCGACAGCGTGTTATTGCTCGCAGATACGCTCAGGAGCTTGGTATCATCTTCCTCGTCATATTCGTCGTCCGGTCCTCCCCCGCCGTCCTTCCCATCATCGGCGCAATCGTCTGCGGCGATGTAGCATTCGAATCCACCGACGTCGCCGGACTCCCAAATCGCATCGTCGTCCGATCCGAGTAAATCGTTCGTCTCCTCGTCGAACGCGCACTGCTTGCCGTCGCCGGCGCAGAAGCAAAGCGTGGCGTCAAGGACGGAATCGCGCGTCAATATGCCGTGATGGGCCACGGTGTAATCGAGTCCGGGGCGGAAGCGACGTATACGACCCCTATGGCCGAGGGGTGGGCCGAGGCTCGTGATCGAACCGAGCCATCGACCAAACGCCGCCGATCGGAAGACGATGCTACGCAAATGCTGTAAGCTCTCTCCCGTCGTACGCACCGGGCCACCTTGACCATTATCCTCCGTTGACGATGCGTCCACCGCCTCGTTACAATCCTTCACGTCGTCATCGGGTACTACGCTGTCATATTCCAAGAATCTCTGCTTGTGAGCGGGCCCAACCACGCGCCAATTTGCATCACTCGTCGTCCCGACGCTATAATCCAACGCCGGCCTGTCATTCCCGAGCATATCCCTCTCGTCATCCATAGATGTCAACGTGGATATGATATCGTTCCATTCGTCGGTGAGGAAATGACGTAACTTCACGCTCGATTCCTCCTCGAATCTCTCGCGTATCGTATCCATGGATCCGCCTGTCAGGTACGTGGCGTTTATGTACCTCCCCAGGAACAATACGTCGGCATGGTTCAGGGCATTATTCCACCCATCGTCATCATCGTCATCCTCGTCGTCGTCGCCATCACGATGGTCGTCCGATGACGATTTCGACGCCGTGATCGCCGTATCGTTCGGCAACATCGCGACGAAATCGCCTTCGGTATCCTCCTCGTGCCCGTTTGACTTGAGCCTGCGCAGCGTCGCATTCTCGACGTCTTCCGGCATATCTCTGGCGTGGTACCAACCCTGTATCGACAAACGCGGTCGGTCCGACACGAATACCTCCTGGACGGAATGGAACGACACGCCGGGTTTCACGGCGAAGTAGGCCAACGTATTGAATTCCGGTAGTATCGTCTTCGACGGGATGGCGGACGGTACCCACCGACGCCGTTCATTGTCGTCATCGCATCCCGCTGCTCCCCCCCCGTCGTCGGGCACAGCGTCGTACAGTTCGAGCCTGCCCCCGTATTCGTCCACCCATTTCGGATTCTCGTCAGTCAGGTACAATATGTACGATATCGCCCTCGTCCCGATGACGTCGTCGTGACATAATAGATGACATCCCTTGGCGTGACAGTTCGCGGCGCAATCCACCTACGTGAGTGGTTTGCGGGGGAGCAATTAATATTCATACAGCGCGACGGCCAACGATATCGATGGGGGGGGGTCGGATGCGATGAATAAGAGGGATAGAAATGGACGGGATGCAAAAACGAGCGAATAAATGTATACGGAACCACTGACCTCGTCCGTGAGCGTACCCGGAGCCAATCCCGATATCGATTCCACGAACGTCCGACATTCGGACGAGTACAACGCGTCCTTCAGCCTCATTAGCGATGGCATATTACTCGCCAATTCGTTGCCGTGTCGTAGATTCCCCTGTATTGCATGCAATTTGCGTGCGCAATGATTTTGAGGAGATGTAAAAAAAGGGAAAGAGGGGGATGATGTGTTAGGAAATCACGATGCTTGATGGTCGATGTCGATGTATCGTGACGTTATTCATTCGCATGATCAATCGTCCACGGTACTACTACAACTACTACTACAAATACTACCGCACTTCCAAGCACTCTCAAAACTCACGAGGTCGATGCTCTGATACACTCGGAATAGATCCGTTTCCTTGAACGTCACCTTGGTGTGATTCTTCAATTCGTCCAATACATTTTCGAGGAAACCATGACGACAGAATTCTCGTATGATGCCGTGGGGATAGGGAAGATTGTCCATATATGACGATATCCATTCGCTTGTTCTCGATAGAGCATGGGGGGAAATTGGATGCAGGACGAATCCGTCGTCTTTATTATTGGTGTCATCGTCGTCGTCGTCGTCGTTGTCGCGCAATCGCGGCATGCTGCCATTGGTTCCTACATCGTGGGACGACGAGGACGACGCAACGATGACATCGTCGTTCGTTCGCGAGCGCTTGTTGGCCGGCTGCTGCCGTTGCCGTCGTTCGGTCGATTCCTCCGCGCTCATAATTGAGGATTCATGCGCTTGTGGTGTGGATGTGGTCGCGGAGAGAAAAAAGTGAGTGGCTCGGGACGACATGTGGCGCGGTTAATTCGATACCAGCACTTGCGTAATTACAGGCCGCACAAAACTGAACGTAAATACAGTACTA
>JALLBA010000145.1:0-27056 GCA_036939675.1 Cyclostephanos invisitatus | reverse complement strand
TACATGGCAGCTAGAATCAGCTGTTAGGCTGCTGGTTGATTATAGCTGCCACAGAGGGCTAGCAAGTTTTGCGGAAGTACAAGTTGCATGATGGTGGATCCATCTGCCATCTGCCCATCCACAGTGTATGAATGTTCCCAAACACTTTGTATACATTTGAAGTGGATATGAGATCCATGAATCTGGGGCTTCAACCAATGACAATGCACCATACATCATTTGTTGCCCAACTGTCATCTGTGACCCACAAATTCAGTCAATTTCCCAAATTTTGATCATGTGTGGTGGCATGCGTTGCTTCAGCACATCTTGTTTCACTTATCCTGCACAGTTAAGTGATCAAGAAGGTCAATTGCAACAACAAATAGCATAATATTTGGTCATCGAATGTACAATGGCGCTGGCAGCCACCTGCATCACTCCCACCACAGCACGGGGAAGAGAGAAAGAACTGGTCCGTGGTCGGTGGCACCCTTGCCCACACTGTGTTGGACGTCAAAGCCATCTTCTCCCTCCTGCACAACAACAAAATCACTACAAGAGGGGGGAGCTTCACCTACATGTATGTGGCAGATTGGTCAACCTTAGGTGCTGTTTGAACGTTTCTGATGGGAAATACTCTTCATAATAGTGGGAACCACTCATTATGCCTCCCTCAAAGTCAAAGTCAAAGTCTTCGTTGAGTATCTCCAATACATTCACACCGACAACACTCACTCCGTTGTTACCGAGACACGGCACATCAGGGAACGCCATGCCACCACCACCTACTAGTGCTGGTGCTGGAAACGGTTCATCTCGTGGCTGAAATGCTGGCGCTGGTTCTATGAACACGGCAAGAAGCGCCTCCGCCTGCAGTCATTGCATTTGTGCCTTGGCATATTGGCGTACACCATGTTTGTTTTGGGCAATCGATGTCCAGCCCCCCCCCGACTGACAAACCCTTTGACTTGAAGCTGAAGGACTCCCCATCGTGTCTTCCGTAACTGCCACAACGGACAGTGGCGTGCTGGGTCAAGAGATTTTAAATCTTACTCGGGTCATGCTGGTAGTTAATGTGGGCGATGGTGAGACCAACGTACCCCATCTGATCTTAATGTCTGACAATGTAGATATGGAGGGGATGATGAGAATGGGATTGATCCAATATCCAATGGTCCAATAAGTGCCATGACAATGAGGCGATCGACAATGATGAAGCGATCAGATGTAGAAATAGCCATTGACGGAACAAAATAAATCAATGGAGCAACTGGTAACAATGATCTGGATCCTGCGGAATATTGGGGGTGTAGTTACTGACTGCTACTTGCTTCGGAGTGATGATTAACACATATGCCTTGTTCCTTTTTCACAATCATACACGTATGGGTAGAGAGAGCGATTGGCCTAAAAATGCAGATTGGTGGTCTTGAGGGCTCAAAATTGTTGCTTGTCCGCCATCGTAAAACGCGAGGAATGTCTTAGTGGGTCAATATCATTTTGTACCAAAAAGGAAGACATTAATTGATGGTTATTGGTTGCACACTGTCTTCCTCTCGTCTTAAACTAAGCATGGTACACTCTGGCTATATCATGCGTTGATACTTTCTTCCCAGATTCCTACTTATCAACGACGCCAAATGAGATCAGGCCTGTCCAATCTCCACCAACATCTCTTTGAACCAGTCGGCCTCCTTGTTAAAGGGCTTACCGCCCTTAACCCTCTCGAATTCAATCGCCCTGATCGGCGTGCCTTCCATGTCCTCGTCCTGTCCCATCAATCCCGATACGTGCGCGATCGCGCTCTCCACGCCCTTCATGGCGCATTCCCTAATCAGCTCCCTATCGAAGTCGTTCGACGCCGCCGCCCTTGCGAAGTATCCCGACTTCTGTACGAGTGTCTTCTCCGCACCGATGAGTTCCGCGAGCCGCTTCGAGAAGTAGGCTCCCGGGTTGATGTCGGCGAGGCGCACGTGTCCGAAGGCATCGCGGGGAGGGGACTTGCCGTCCTTCTCCATCTCGGCGATGATCTCGTGCACTCCCGCTCCCTCGGATAGGAATACATTGACGCAACCGTTGTCGTCCATCACCTTCTTCAATCGTTCGCCCTCGGCCTCGATGTTCATGGCGATTTCGGGTATCCACACGGCGTGTACGTCGCGCGAAATGCGAGTACCGGAGAATGCCGAAGAATCGTCGACGAACTTCGTCGTCTTGAGACCCGCGCGGTACTTCCTCGCGGTCTCGGCGGTGAGGAATCCCGAATCCCGTCCCATGACCTCGTGTATGATGAGCATGCGAGGATTGGCCGAGCTCTCGCTGACGACGTTCCTGAAGAATAAAGCGCCCTGTTCGGCGGCCGTGTCTGCGCCGAAGGTCTGGACGACGGGGTACACGTCGTTGTCGATGGTCTTGGGCATGCCGATGACGACGACCTTCCCTCCGTGCTTTTCTAGGATGTACTTCGATAGCTCGGCCGCCTGGGTGTTCGTATCGTCGCCGCCGATGGTGTGGATGACCTTTTATTAAACGATGAGAAGAATAAATGACATTGAGCGGGGCCATTCGGTCAGGAAATGGACAATGAGAGATACGACCAAAAATAAAATGTTCATCTCACGTTGATGCCATCCTTGATTAGCTGCTGGGCGGCCACCTCAAGGGCGGTTTCGCCCTCCTTGATGAAACCCCGTGCTATGCAGTCTTTGATGTTGGTGAGCTACGAAGTATCATGTGGGGATTGTTGGCAGCAAACGAAAGAATGTAAAGTTTAGGAAGATGAGAAATCACAAGGACGATGATTCATCATTTCATAAATATCTCTTCTCTCCCCCCCCCCCACCCCCCAATGCATCCTCACCTTGACGCGAGAGTTTCCAATGGGACTGCCACCCAAATCGTGCAAGCACGCACAATCGTCGTACTTGTCGGGGGACAAAATCGACGAATCCCCCGTGAGGACTCCCTTGTACCCATCGAAGTACATTCGTATGGTGAGGCCGGAGATGGCACCGGACCGTAGGGATGCGGCCCAGAATTCGACGAGGTACGCGACCGACGAGGATAGGCACGGTGCCAACCCACCGGAGGTCATCATCGCGACGTTCATTTGTTCGGGCATGGTCTGTTCGTGTTTGCGTTGGTCGCGTGGTTGCTGGATGGGTTGCTGTGTGGTGGATATATGAAACTGGGAAGCCAGGGCTCGCTTCGGATATGGGAGGGGAGGCCCATCAACGCTCTCCCAGGATCTCCCCACCACACCAGCGAGAAAAGAGGGAATCTTCGGGAGAGAATGCCAGACGGTAACTGGAACTGCATTGGGAGGGATTCCGGCAGATGGCGTCTCCGGGGGGTCAATATTTGTATTCACCGCCCCCTGCAGACACGAGAATAATATTATATTTCATTCGGCTCCAAACAACTCAATTTTATTCCAAGGGAGATTAGACGGGGAAAAGTTTCCCGCCGTTTAGGAACACAACACACAAGAAGATGAGGACGCCCACGATGGTGCCGTTCATGCCATTGTTCTTCCTTTATCACTGGTGCAATATCGTAACATTCGGGTGCGCGTTTTCAGCCCGGACGACTGCGCGGATCAGTCGACGACGCTTCTCGGTATCAATCGGGCCCATCGTCCACAAAGCGTCGTCGTCGTCATCGTCGTTGGGCGACGATGGCGGGCGAACGAGCGCCGGCCCCGACGCGTGGATCCAGGGTCCATCATCATCGTCTTCGACATCTTCATCGTCATCATCAACGAATCGCGAGGTCGATGCGCGGCGAGGGGGGGGTAGATTGACGTCGGCGATTACCTCGCATCACGTGGCGATAAAAACTCGTAACATCGAGGATGCCATCGACTTCTACTCTCTCCTCGGCTTTCGGGTAGAGACCAAATTCGTCGCCGGTCCGGCACGCGCGGCGTGGCTAATCCACGGGGGAGATGCGGTCGAGTCCTCCTCCTCCTCGTCGTCTACTAGGGGCGGCGTGGACTCGCGATGTAGGATAGAATTGCTGGAGGTGCCATCGCACATGTTGGACGAGCCGGACGGCATGACGAGGAGGGCCATCGACCTAACGAAGCGAGTGGAGTTGCTCGGTTTGAATCACCTCGCGCTAGATGTTACCAATTGCATTCCCCGATCGGACGACGATGACGATGCCGCTTCCGCTGCCGTACTATCATCGGCGGATGGAAGCACGTGCGAATTGTACCAATTACAGGAATGGATGGACGATCTGAACTCGCTTTCCATCGACAGATTTGGTAAGGCACTGCGGATCGCCATGTCTCCGACCAAGCGCATCGTGGGGAAAGAGGTCTACGAAATGGCATTCCTATACGATGCCGACGGCGCGTTGGTGGAGTTGGTGAATCATTCGGGCACGTTGATGCAGGACGTTGCCGATGGTTGGTCGCCCTGGGATGGGCGGGGATTCATCCCATAAGACTAGGACTGGTATTATCGTGGACATCTCGTAGTACGTGTCATTTTTAAATGATAGGGTTGGGTGTGGTACCTCTAGTTTGATCATTCGTCGATTCCGAGGTTCTTACGAACTTTGTCGATAAATGCCCTAGACCGAGGATTCAACTTCATGATTTCTTTATTATCTTTGGGGCCGTAAAAGTGCTGATCCAATTCTCGTATCATCCGAGTTTCTTTGTATTTGTGTATCCCGATCGGGCGAGTCGCGATGGCATTCTCCATCTCTCCGGCCCCTTTCGGCTTGCCTCTCCAGTACCACCTGGTAACGAAAAATCGAAAGAGGTCCAGTGATTTCCATCGATGTGAAACGAACAAAAAAGCTTGCACGAACGAAAAATGAAGTACGGTATCCGTTCTTACCATTCGCCCTGCTCGGTCCTGTTCCACGTCAGCACATCCTTATATCGATCGAGCGAGACATATTCTCGCAATTCATCATCGCGGGCGGCATACGCGGTCACGTTCAAATGTTCCAGCAGACATATCGACGTGGATGCCTCCTCCGTGGCCTCAGCCCTATCCTCGCACTTTCCACGATAGCCGCCTTTCCGACCCTTCGGCATTCCCCTATACACGTCCGCGATGTCGTCGAGGGTTTTGCGACTCCAACAGACGGTGGCACCGGCAATCATGGGGGGCGAGCCCTTGTGACGACTTTGTATCCAATGGCCGAAGTAATGGTATTCGGTGAGAGGATTCCACCCCTTGTAATCGCGGGCGAAATATTTGACGTTCTCGGGGAAGAAGAACGTGTCGTAGTCCACCTTGCAGAACCACTCGGCTTGGTCCAGATGATTCTCTTCTACATAGACCCAGGCTTCGCGTCCCGTGTTATACATCAATTATCGATTAGGCGAAGCGAGATCAGGATAAGACAAAAAAGTGTTCTATACGCGCAAAAAATAAGGACTCACATCGCCACCTGACAAGATGAACACGAAAATATCCAGCGAGTGTGAAATGATGTGCGCACAAAATCATTAGTGAGCAGGGATCGGAGAACACGACAAATGGGATGCATCTTGATGCTGCCGTTCAACATTCGCCGGCGCACTCACATTTTCTCCCAAATATGTCTACACACTTTCTTCACGCCCTTATCGTCCTTATCGCAGTCATTCCACGTCCTCGTCATGTTGATGAAGACGACGTTGTCCGGGAATGTCCCCGATGGATATTCCCAGTACGGCCGATACCCCATCGACGGATCGTCGGTGATTTTATCCCCGTTCAGCTTGCCCCCCACGATCGAGTCGGTTAGGAAGTTAATTACGTCGCATCGCTTACCCCACGTTTCCATGATCGTCGAGTGCATTTCCTCGTTCCATATGAATGGCACCATGCAGTACACGCGATCGCCGGCGTCGTTGTTCGGTGGGATGACATTCTTCGGATTGGGAGGATTGTCGGCCACCGCGGTCTTATCGGATGACGTTCCGTCCCTCCTCTCGGTGGGCACCACGCCACCTCGCCTCCCTCCAGCGCCCGACGACGAGCGAGGCGAACGACGCGTGGATGCCCGAACGACGCCTAGACGTCGCGAGAGATGGACCGACGTCGCGAATAGGGCAACGACGAGGACGACGAGGATCAGGAAGAAGAGGCGAAAGATGCGATCGTTCCTTCTCTGGGATGGGCGGTCATTATTCGCGTGTCGTACCGGCTGACGAATCATCGATGATTTCGCGGACGCCATGGGTCGGTCGGTGGTCGGCAAATGAAAAAGGTTTCGTACTTCCGCAACGGTCTCTACTTTTTTGGCGGGAGATTTGAGTTTTTGGTGTCACGCCTCAATATGTCACAAAAAGACAAATTTCTTCTATCATGGTGATTATCTCATCGATCGCCGCATTCGCCCTTCGAACAACTTTGCTGGTAGCATGCATCCGATGTGCGCGTGCCTTCTCGACGACCGGGCCGATCATCGGGGCACCGTCATCCCCCTCTTCATCGCCTCCACCGTGGACGCTTTTCATGGCACTGCAACAGCTGGACGATTCCAACATGAACGATCTCCTCTTCCGTCCACCCGATGGCAGGGCCGTGCTGGTGGATGCCTGCGCCCCATGGTGCGGGCCGTGCAAACTCATCGAGCCGTATTTAGAGGATTGCGGTGAGTAGTATGAATTGGCCGCTCGAATTTATTTGATGTATACGATGCGCTCGGCGCGCCGCGGGCGTACTAAATAGGAACGCCTCCCTCCCATCCTCCTCGCCAAAGCCAATATACGTGCCGAGAAATTATCGGTCATCAAGTACGACGTCGAGGGAAACAATAACAAGAATCTCAAGATCGAAATGCTCCTCCAGGGCATCCTCGTTAGGGGTTTGCCCACCTTGATCCTTTACGTCGATGGCGTACCACAGGCAACGCGTTCTGGCGCGATCACCGAGAAGGACTTGATGGAATGGCTGGATAAGAACTTGGCCTCGTTGAGGATGAATGATGCGATGGGAACGGACACTAGTCAAATCCGACAGGGACAAAATCCGAAAGAACGCAGTCCGAACAAGGTTGCGGCTGTTCGGAGGAGAGGATTCGTGAGCTTCGAGCTCGAAAAAGACGACTACACACTATGAGTGGTCTCAGTTCACTCCCTTGGGTCCTTCTTTCGTCCACAACGCTATGTAGTAAGTATTCGAGAGTCATTGCAGCTGTGCTCGTTCTTGAAAAAATCCGGCCAAGATGGGCTGCTAGAGATAATAATGTGATCATTAGTAGTTTCATGCTACCTACTCCTTCTCCCCATGTTCCATCTGTCTCTCTCGTTCTAGACGGGAATACAACAAATCCTCATTCCACAATATTCTTTCTCTTATTATCACCCTCGGCCTTATCGTACCCGTACTCCCGACCCACGGTCTTCTTCAGATCGTTCGCATCGATGCCCCGGTACGTCTCCCCGGCGTTGTACCCGTGAAAGACCTTCGCCGTGATCTCGACCTGCGCGTCCAACGGGACCAACTCCTGCGGTATCTCGACGCGATTCACGATCTTTATGCCGGTATTTACGATGGCATTGTACTTCATGTCGCTCATGGAAATGAAATTATGTATCTTCGTTACCCCGAGGAAATGCAATGGATCGGGCATCAACGCCTGGAAGCGAGTGTCCTGCACTCCCGCCACCTGCTCGGTACACGAAAAGTACTTCTCGGCCGAATCCCCCCCCTCCTGTCGTTTGCGGGTGTTGTACACGAGGTACTTGGTGACCTCGCCGAGACTGCGTCCCTCCTTGCGAAAGTATATGACCAATCCGCACCCGCCCCGCTGCGCCGTCTTGATGCATTCCTCGATGGCGTGTGTCAGATACGGCCTGCAGGTGCATATGTCGCTCCCGAACACGTCCGATCCGTTGCACTCGTCGTGCACCCGACACGTCAATTCGATGTCCTCGTCGGGTATCGTGTCCGGATCTCCCCATATGTATATCGTCAACCCCCCGATGGGGGGTAGGAATATCTTGATGTCAGGCCGGGTGATCAATTCCGGATACATCCCGTTCGTCATTCGGAATATCGACTGCCGTAGCATCGTCTCGGTGCATCCGAACCGTCGAGCAATTTCTGGCAAATACCACACGGGTTCGATGGCCGCCTTGCTAACGACGCTCTGACCGGTCGATAGGAGTATCTTGCCATCGGGCACGAGTCGTCCGGCCGATACCGCCTCGCGCGTCTCGGGTAGGTCGATGTGAGCCTTCGTCACCGCGATGGTCGGACGGATGTCGAATCCCTTGTCGAGATATCCGCCGTACACCTGGGTGGTGAGCTGCGTTTTTTTTCGTCATTATGCAATACATCATTACGGAGGGGGGGGGGGGGCACAAGAATGACAAATGATAATTATTATGAGACGAGAACATTATCAATCACATAAATCAAAATCATAACCAATCAACCGACCACTCACGTGACCGAACGGATCGATGCTAGCGATCTTCTTCGGATCGGACCAGCCCGGATGAGGACCTATCTTGAACACCGGACTCGTCAATTTCAAATTGGGAACGTAATCGGGATTCAACTTCCCGGCGGCCACGGCCAATCCGGTATACACGCAATAACTGCCGCTGTGGGCGCCGATGGCATTGCGCTGGGAGGAGTGTCTGACGGTGCATATCACCGGACCGCGGACGTTGGGATCGGGATGTCCCCACGATATGGGAATGGGATCGACGTCGAAGGAGTCGGTGTGGGAGGTCAGGTTGACGTAATCAAGTTGAGTGAATTGGGGCGTGGGTATGCCATCGTCGTCGTTGACGCGCGGCTTCTTGTGGGATGGAGGGGCGACGCTCATGGTGTGGAAAGAGAGGGGAGGGAGGACGGGGATGCGATGGACACGTGCGGTCGGTTATTGGCCTTTTCGTTTTTTTATGACGAGGGAGGGGAGAGAGGATGGATGTGAGCGATGCAGTCGGTCGTAAAGATACCATACCGTTGCCTTCGATATGTATTCAATCAATTCGCATGCGATCGATCTTTCGGTTTCGGAGATTCTTGTTTTGTTCTCGTTTTGTTCTTTTTCCGAGCGCGGGACGACCACGATGACGTCAGCTTGAGAATTCTGATATCCGATTCGGCCGCTTCTTCTTCCTCTCGCTACGCGCCAAAAAAAAATGAGATCCTAGTTCCGGCCACTTATCGCCATATGATCGGCTGCGCGATACCCGTATTTCTCCGAAACTTCAAATTGAATGACCGCGAGGGGGGGTGGGAGGTCATTTTCATCTTCTGTGATTCACGACGAGTTTCCTTTAATAGAGGCAATATCAAGGTATCTACTTAAGAGAGTGTCCAAAACACAAAGAAAATGCATGCACATTGCATGCACCCTTCAACCTTTTACAGACTCGAAATTATGGTAGAGAGAGAGCAAGACATGAGGAATAATCGTAATTGGTAGAGAAGGTGTTTGTCTTTATCAATGCGTTCCAATCGGGAAGTCTCGCTGTCAAAACACGTCAAGCGGAGCAGATCGAAAACTGCACTGTCGACGACAACGACGGGAGGGGTGAGCAATATCTCCAGGTCGTCGTCGTCGTCCTCCTCCTCCTCGTTTTCCTCATTGTCATTGAGAGGAGGGGGGGGTATTATCCCCACCCTCCCCTACGGCGAGGGCGGATTCGACGCCCATGCGGCGAGTTACGGCGATTGCGACTCCAACCACCAACTCCCCATCCATAACAACAGTCTTAGACATCGGGGCGGCGGGGGTGGGGCGTTGGAACCGTCGTCATTCTCGTCGTCGTCCAGGGGGGTAGCAGTAGTGGGGAGAGGACTCGTCCCAGACCCCCGAGAGGAGGGGGGGTTCGACTCCCACGCGGCGGATTACGGGGATTGCGATTCCTCCTCAATCCCCATCCACAACCGTCGTCGAAACTCCCCGCCCCCCATACGGGGATGTTACCCCGTCGAGGAGGGGGGGTCCTTAATACATCAACCATGGGTGGGGGCTGGAGCATCATCGAGGTTGGGGGAGGGATATATCCACCCGAGGAGGGAGGACGACGTAGGAACGACGAATGTAATGAAGCACCCCTCCCCCCTCCCACCGTCACGAGGGATGGTCGATCATCATCATCTTCCCTTGCCACCCCCACCCCCCACCTCATACTCCCGCTGTCCAAGCACGACCACCGCCTCCACCGCGAGCAGCGGCAGCACAATCAGCGGGGGCAGTTGTGGATCCTCCGTCATCGTCGGCACGTCATCGCCGTCGATGTCGTCGATGGCGATCAATATCGGCACCTCGTCGTCATTGGGCATACTCGAGGAGGAGGACATACGACGGGGCATAATCGACATATCTTCACTTGTCGCCACCTACCTCGCGGGTGCGCTCGCGTTCGTCATCGGTATCTTCCTCACATTGCTATCGCCCTTCCTCAAGGCCGTGCGCCTGATCGCCGGCGACGTTCGTGGCCTCCTGGGCGACTTGGGCATATTGCACGAGCTCGAGGGCCTGTGGAGGATGTGCAGGAATTTGCGTCGACGTGGTGGATCGTCCTCAAGGGAGGGGATGGGACGGACAGGTCGTCATGTGGGGGGCGATCGTCATCGCCTCGTCGACGACGAGGACTACCAATATCGCCGGGACGGGGATCATCATGTCTCGTATCAGGACGACGAGAGCGCCAATACCGACGGTAGCACCGTCATCACCCCCCAGTTCGTGGGTGGATGGAGGCCAAGCGTTTGTCCCAGCGTGGCGAGCAGCTGCGGCGCCAGCATCACCGCCGTCGCCCCGCCACCGCCGTCGCCTTTCTGGCGAGGGGAGGAGGGACAGATGATGTCCTCCTCGTCTAGATCGTATTCCTCCCTGCCCTTGTACCAGGATGAAATGTGCCAACAAGCCTGTCATCCGAGTCATCAAGCACAAGAGGTCTCCTCCTGCCCTCCCATCGTCCAGAAGATTCCTAGACAAGGTCATGTGAACTCGTTCTGTGCTGCCGGTGGCTATGGCAGCAGTTATAAGAGACGCTCGACTACTAATGCGAACCCCGGAATGGCATTAGAGCGTTCTCAGTATTACAACGACGATTATGCTGTTTCTTACTCCAAGACACCTACGAGATCGCCGATGAAACCTTCTCGCCGTCCCCTCGCCGGTGCCGGGAATCGCCTTATTGGTAGCCCACATATGCGCTCGAGGAGCGATGTAGTTTGAGAGAGTGATAAACGATAGAGGCGTGCTGTAGAGATTAAGCTGTATTGCAGGAAAGAATTAAGTTTGTGGTGCTAGAAAGCGCGCAGGGACCGAAACGATGACGGCGATGCGACTCATGGTGCTATTTGTTAGCTCCCTTGTTTACGGGGCCGAGATTGGAGACCTCCCAGTTTCATTTGCTGAGGCAAAAAGTAGATAGGGGTGGCGAACTTGACACTTGTAATTGAGTAGTCGAATAGTAGATTCTGTTACAAATGTTCTCTAATGGCTATCTTTTCGGGATGAGTCCTGATAATACTGATCGCTATCTCTTATATGTCTACCTAGTTATTTCTGTGTCTGACTATGGTACTAACTTCTAGATAAAACAGCCGGCACTAGGCTTTGCCATAACGAAAAAATAGTATTGAGGCGCATCTTGTCCAGCAGCCCCTCGAACATGGCGAGCGACTCCCTCTTGTATTCGTCCGCGGGATCGAGATCTTGGTATTTTCGCAAGTAGACGTTTTCCTTCAGATTCTCCATGTTCTGCAGGTGATCGCTCCAGGCGTTGTCCATCGACACGAGGGTGATGTAGTTCGCTGATCGTGCGAGGGATCCCGGCGCCCTCCCATCGGCCTGCACATTTCGATAGCACGAGCAAGAGATGATAATTGTCAGTAAAAAGATAAACACGATCTAGAAGAACTAACATAAGACAAATCTCTCGTTAACGAACCTTCGCCTTCTTTTCCAGTTCATCCACCTTGGCCTTGAATATTTCCTCCACCGCAACGACGAGGAAAGAAATGACCTGGTCCTGATTCAGGTCCGCGATGTCGTCGACGGTGACCACCGGTAGAACGGACGGGAAGAATTGTCCTATTTTTTCCAGGACCTTTCCCACCTTGACGGTGCCGTCCTCGTTCGTTTGTGCCTTGACAATGTCGGAAACCGTCTCCCTGTGGTACTCGTCCATGATCTTCAATGTCGTTTCGGGATTGCTAAACAGGATCTGCTGCCGGCGCCTGTAGAATACCTTCCGCTGCCCGTCGAGGACGTCATCGAAATCGAGGATTTGACCGCGAATGTCGCGATACTTCTCCTCCACCGCGAGCTGAACCTTGTTCAGTGCGTCCGTGACCTGAGGCGCCTCGATGGGCATGTCCTCCGATACGCGAAACGTCTTGAGGACGTTCTGCAGCCCATCGCCGCCGAAAATAACGAACATGTCGTCCTCGAACGATAAGAAGAAGCGGGACGTTCCCGGATCGCCCTGCCGTCCGGCGCGACCGCGGAGCTGTCCATCGATGCGGCTGCTCTCGTGCCTGTTCGTGCCCATCACGTACAGACCGCCCCGCGACCTTACAATTTCCTTCTCCGGCGCGAGTTTCTCCTGGAACGTTTCCTTCACGGCCTGGGCGGCGTCGCGCAGCTTGACAATATAGGTCGGGTCGTCGTCGCCCTCCGTTGTGTCGGTCGCGACGGTGAGTATCTCGTCGAACTTGATGGCGGTTAGGCCATCCCCGAATTCCTTCTTCAACGAGGCCGCGGCGTCCTTGAGCATGAACACGGTATCGTCGTCGATATCGCAGGGGTAATACCCGTCGTCGGGAGGGCGGGGATAAAACTTTCGCTCCTCGACGCCCAGCACGCCCTGGTCGAACAGGAACGACCTCGTCCTGAGCCTCGCCATGGTGCCCGGACATCCGCCGAGGAGGATGTCGGTGCCCCGCCCTGCCATGTTCGTCGCGACGGTCACCACGCCAGGACGTCCCGCCTGGGCCACGATCTCGCCCTCGCGCGCGGCATTCTCCGGCAGTGCATTCAATAGCTCGGCCTTTACGCCCGCATCGGCCAACGCCTTCACGATGGCCATGCTCTGTACGACGGACGTCGTCCCGATGAGGCACGGACGTCCGTCCTTCGTCCCGCCCCCCACGTTGAGAACCTCCCTTACGAGGGCCTTGTTCGCGGCGTCGCGAGTTCGAAATGCGACGTCGGGATAATCCCTCCGTGCGATGGGGAGGGCGGTGGGGATTGGCGTCACGATTAGGCCGTACGTGAATTCGAGCTCGGCGGCGTCCGTCATGGCGGTTCCCGTCATGCCCGACAGGCGGGTGAATTGACGAAACAGCGACTATTTTTTTTTTTCGGCATGAAAAGAAGGGGGGCGGATGTCGACCGAGGACGAGGAAAAGGGGCGGATGTGGCGATTAATATATCGGACGACGGCACTAAAAACGAAATGATCATTTGCTCCCCATTCTCACCTGATACGTGACCTTGGCGATGACCTTGCTCATCTCGCTAACCTCGATGCCCTCCTTCGCCTCGATGCTCTGATGCAACCCGTCGCTCCACCTGCGTCCGTCCAATACACGACCGGTGAAGGAATCGATGATTCCCACCCCCTTCCCGTCGGGCAATACCGTATATTCCACGTCTCTCTCGAATAATTCACGTGCCTTGATGGCATTGAGTACAAACGGCGCCCAAGCGCCCGTGGCATCGGACGGTTCCTCGAAAAGGCTCGATACACCCAATGCGCGCTCGCAATCCTTGTATCCCCGTTCGTTCAATACGACGTTCTTATTCTTGACGTCGACGTCGTAATGCACCTTGGGCCTGAGATTGTCTGCCAGTGTATTCGCGACCCTGTACTTGCTCGACGGCGCCGGTACCTGCTTCGATATGATGAGCGGCGTACGAGCCTCGTCGATGAGCACGCTATCGGCCTCGTCCACGACGCAATACCCGTTAGCGAACGCACCCTCGGGCAATACCGTCTGAGCCGGACTCAATGCAAGGTGATCCCTAAGGTAATCGAATCCGAGCTCGCTATTGGTAACGTACACCACGTCGCACGAGTACGCGGAACGACGTTCGTCCTCGGTCATGCCCGCCTGTACGAGTCCGACGGTGAGTCCGAGATAACGATGTACCTGTCCCATCTTCTCCATATCCCGACGCGCCAGGTAATCGTTGACGGTGATTACGAAGCTCGTGCGGCCGTCCACCAGCGCGTTGACGTAACACGACAGCGTCGACACGAGCGTCTTTCCCTCCCCCGTGGCCATTTCCGCCAATCGTCCGTCGTGCAACACGAGTCCCCCGAGGAGCTGCACGTCGTAATGGCGCTGTTCGATGACGCGCCACGCCGCCTCCCTGACCACCGCGAATGCCTCGTCGAGCAACGTCGAATCGCTCCCAACGTCTATCGATTCTCCATTTTCGTTAATGCGCTTACGAAATTCGTCAGTCCTGGCGAGGATGGAAACGTCGTCCAATTCCTCGATGATCGATTCGAGTTCATTGATGCTTTCGACGCGACGTTTCAGTCTCTCGAGGTAGGCGTCGTTCGATATGCGACGGGTCTCGGCATCCCGCCCCGCGACGAATTCCTCCACGACGCCCATGCCCAGCGACGAGGCAGAGGAGGAGGAATGGCGATGGGGGACGGTGGTGAATATAGGACGGTACGGCCCGCCGAGGAAGGGGCCGCGGGAGGAGGTGGGCGAGGTCTTCATGGACGTTCGCCGTCCGTGCACGACGACGTAGCCGCGAACGACGGACGTCGTGACGAGCAGCAACAGCGTCGCATTATTCGCGACGGCGCGGCACATCGTCGCGGGCGTCATATGAGCGTTATATATATATATATATATATTTCCCGTTTTGATAAAGTTATCGGAGTCCACTTGTCCCGGGAATGACGACGCTTCGTGTGGGGAGGGGGGGAAGGAAGAGGAAGGGGAGCGCTGGCGTCGTCGGCCCCGCGAGCGAGGTATCTCGATGATGAATATTGATGAGGGACAACGCCACGTACTTCCTTTCACTTACGGGGCGCCGACGCGAACGGACCCCCCGAAAAAAAAGAACGAGGAAAGGAACAGGTGTCTGTCCGCTGACCGATTTTGATTTTTTTTTTTTGGCCTTTTCAATTTTTTTTTTCCTTCGAGACGATGATGACCTCGTCGTCGTCGTCGTCGTCGGCACCGCCGCCTCCCAGGGATCATACCCGACTGCGCATCGAACGACTCGAGTCGGATCGTAACGAACGTCGTCAGCGAGCCAGGGAGATACGACATCATCGCGCCATCGAGGAGGAGGAGAATAGGCAAAATCCGTCCTTGGGAGACGTCGACTTCGTCAAACTGATACGTCGATGGAGGGAGGAGCATGTCGATATGGCGAAATCCCACGATGATGATTATGGCGACGATATGAACGATGTCGGCGAAAACAGAATATGCGTCTGCGTGCGCAAGCGCTCCATGAACGAACGCGAGGTATCGAAATGCGAACACGACGCCGTCACGATATACCATCCTACCGCCACGGTGCACAGTCCTAGAACGCGCGTCGATGGCATGACCAAGTACTGCGATCACAATACCTTCGTTTTCGATCGCGCTTTCGATGAGTATTCTACCACGGAGGAATTGTACGGACGCGTCGCCATGCCACTGGTTCGATACGTGTTATCCCGCGGCGGTGGCAACGGTGGCGGTGGCACGATGGATTCCTCAAGGAGGGGGATGGGATCGTCACACGTCGGGGGAGGAATAGGAGGGGGGGGGGGCGCAGTCGTTCCGCTCGGGACCGTCTTCGCATACGGTCAGACTGGCAGCGGCAAGACGTACACGATGGGTGGGATACAGCGAATGATCGCCGAGGACATATTCGCGATCCTCGCGGATAATACGACCGACGACGACGGTGGCAGTGGCAATACCGACGACGTCGGACAACGACAACGACAGCGACGTCGACGAATGTCAATGGACAACACGATCGTATCCATCGCCATGTTCGAGATATACGGCACGAAGGTACAGGATCTGCTCAACGATCGCAACCGACTGAAGGTGTTGGAGGACGGCAGGGGCGAGGTGGTAATATCCGGATTGGGGGAATACGGCGTATCGAATCCCACGGAATTCGCAACGCTGATCGAGAGGGGTCATGCGCATCGTACGACGCACGCGACCGAAATGAACGACTCGTCGTCGCGGTCGCATGCCGTGTGTCAGATATTGCTACGGGATAGGAACGACGCGAAACTCGTCGGCAAGCTGTCGCTCGTCGACCTCGCGGGGAGCGAGCGCGGCAACGATACCAAGCAACACGACAGACAGCGCCGTACCGAGAGCTCGGACATCAACACGTCGTTGCTGGCGTTGAAGGAATGCATACGCGCCATCGATGCCGGTTGTGGACACGTACCGTACAGGCAGAGCAAATTGACGTTGATATTGAAGGATTGCTTCGTTAGCGATATGGCCCGTACGGCGATGATCGCAACGTTGAGTCCCGGGAGCGGTTCGACCGATCACACCGTGAACACTTTGAGGTACGCCGACAGGATCAAGGAGAAGAGGGTCGTGGTCGGGGGGGGCGGTCCATCGGTCGGCGGCGGCGGCGGATCGCCACCGAGATCGTTGACGACGATTCGATCGACGATCAAGGGATTGTCGGACCGGGAGGAATGGCAACAACGAGCGACTGCCGCGATCGCGAGGCCGCCCACCGTACCACTGAACGTTCGCGACGAAAACGAGGACGAATACGACGAGCTCGAGGAGATCATGAACGACGACGAAGACGACGACCCCCTCGGCCACGATGATCACGCACCGGCCGAGGACGACGAACGACCGTCCAATCGACGATTGTCCGATATCGATCGCACTCTCAGGAGACTCCTAGAGGAGGAGGAAAACCTCCTGAATCTGCATATGAAATCGATCCACGAGAATGCCGAGCTCCTGACGGAGGAGGGCTCCATGTTACAGGTTATCCAGGGAGAGGATGGAGACATGGGTACGTACGCGTTGAGGCTCGGTGAGATACTGGATAGGAAGACGACGTTGATACGCGAACTGCGGGAGAGGCTCGGGTCATTCCGCACTTTGCTGATGATTGAGGAGGAGTTTTCGGGAGTACAGTGAACGTTTTCTCTACAGTGGCTTCATGATGATGATTTTCATTCTTTTTTATTGACCCATAGTGGAGATGAGTGTTTGGTAGTTGGGCCGTTGATGTTGGATGGTTTGGCCACATGCACAATCAACCTGCATGTAGGATGTTTCTGCTAGCGCGAAGAAACATGACATCGTAAAAAAAGGTAATATTATTTTGTGGCTATCCAGACTAGACAAAGATCCGAGGGGTCACAGTGGACGTTGGTGAAAAGCAAAACCATGATGTATTTGTCATTTCCTTCGCGAGTTAGCCTCCAGGGGGGGGCTAGATACAGCAGAAGATACGACAGCGCTGAAAACAGTTAAGCTTTCTGTCTCTCTCATCTGATACGGCTCTTTACGGCATGAAGAATAATAGAAACTTTGGCTGACTAAGAATGGACACAGGCTCCACCATGGTGATGGTGTTTTTTTATTTTTTGATGCAGAAATCATAAATGGGTGATAGTGGGTGACTGCATTTATTCGTCTAAACGGTTTAGACCTGTGTATAACCTGGTAATAATATCGCTGAATTCTGCTCCGTCCATCCGCCTGGTAATAATATCGCTGAATTCTGCTCCGTCCATCCGTCCCACCACCAAATTTAGTGTGGCGACGCCTACGAGACAAACGGCGTGTGTGTCTTCTTCTTCTTAGGCCCGGTCTGTCAGGGGAATTTTTTGGTACGATTTTAGGTACGATTTATCGTACCTCGAATCGTACCACATATCGTGCAGAAACCTCGAAAATCGTACATCATTTTTGAGGTGGTTTTTGACACGATTTGTGGTACGATTCGACGTCCTCTCCAATTGCAGCCCTACAATACTCTGTGCTTGGCGCTGTCCCACAAAGCATAAAATTAAATCCCCCCCACACCACCTCTCTTCGGTTCCTTGCTTCTGTCACTATCAAAAACAGCCGCAGCGCAATCTCTCCCCCCTATTGGGTTTATCCCATTGATGATACTATAATGATGGCTACTGGCGATGAACTTGCCCAGGCAGTTGTTGGGAATAGTGATGTCTATGTCGACGAAGAATTATATTTCAGGCTCTTACAAGATAGAGGGCAACCAATGTCTGATAAGGAGAGGGGTAAGTTTACGAATAATAAATCAAGGGCGGCAGTGAAGGGGAAGATTCACTTTGTGGGGTTGATGTATCCATCACTGTACAAGCTTGCTGAAGAGGTGTACAAGAAGATGGCCGACCACGAGGATCTTTTCCCCAGGCTGCCGAACAATAAAAACAAAACCAAGGCAATCCACGTGCTTGGAAAATTTATTGCCAAGAGAAGAATCGATGTAAGTAGGTCTGACGTTCATAGTAGACCCCAAGGCGAGGTTCCTTATGAATTGTTCAACTCCAGTGAGTTTGAAACAATGGACCGACTCTTTGTTCTGCCCCAGAGAGATGTCATCTCAGTTTGCCACAGTAATTATGGTAAAGCTGCTGAATCAAGAAGGCCAACCACTGATGACAAGGTTCGTGCCTTAGGCATTTGCATGACTTATGATGATATTAGGGAACTTATCCCTGACATGCTTGGCAAAACAAAGGGAGGGACACGTTTGGAGCTGGACGCTGCTGCCGCCAAGAGCCGTCGAGGATTCCAACTCCTTCATACAAAATTTGTGGACAAAGACGTAGTAGTCAAACTTCCAGAGCAATGGGAGGATCAAGAAACAGCTCGCAAGATTGATGAGAGGTTAGGAGAAGGAACTTTTGAGGAATACGCACAGTTTGATCCTAACAATGATAGTAGAATCGAGTTGCCTTGGCAAATTAAAGAAGTGCAGGCTACTTTCAAGCTGGTTGCTAAAGAATACCAAGCAATGATGGACAAATACATGATGGGGACAGGTGGAGGTGATGGTGCCGAAGCAAATTTTTCAAACTGGTGGGAGCGTGATGACACTCGCACTGCGACATACATTAACGGGCAGTACAGCAATTTGTATTTGTCCCTCATTTACATGTGGGATAAAATGTACAATTTTGTATTTGTTGAGAAGAAGGATCCACTACCGGCCCATATGGGTATTGGCGACATCTATACTGGCGAGAACGTCTACTATAGCAATGATGATGAGGAAGCACTTCATCGTGCTGGTGGTAACTCCTTTAATGAAGGAAACAGTCACTCCGACTTGTCAATGACAACACCAAGGCGGTCTCCTTTATTTGGAAAGAGAGACAACAATGGTGATTTAGTTGAGTTGATGAACACAATGCGAGATATGGCGGCTGCAAGGATGTCATCTAATGAGACCCAGAAAGAGATCTTGCATCTGCTTACCAAAAATGATCGTGAGGTTGATGAGCGGGGAGTCAAACTTAACAAAGGTGCGACGATGAATGACATCGAACAGACTCAGCGGGTGATCTCGAATTTTGAAATAGACTTAGAAAAACATAAAGCAAAGAAGAAGAAGCTTGAGAATGCTGGGGCGAACAACGATCAGATTCAAAAGTTAGACAAAGAAATCAAATCAATCAAGAACATGATCAAGATTTCGAGAGCAGAGTTGAAAGGTCAGATGGAAGAGATGGGAAGAGCAATGAAAGGTGTAGATGATTCATCTGATGAGGAGGATAGTGATTGAGCAGGATGAAAATAAAAAATAGTACATCTTACCTGTGTTCTTATCTGTGATCGTCACTCATCATACATACGATTATTTGAGCGATACCAATTTGTATGGGGTCGAATTAGTCCACGTCTTGATATTTCATCTCGGACATTGTCTCTCCATCGTCTCCCCACCACTTCACTATCGGCTTCCTCACGTTTGGGACGTCCACCTCGCGACGGACTAAAATCATCATCACGCCTAATATCTTGCTCTCCTCCATACACTCCTACATCATATACTTCATCCTCATATTGATCAAGATGTGTCGCTAAATATCGTCGACATTCATCATCAAACACATCCCGATCAAATGCAATTGATTCCACCACACATAAATTCATCTCACGAAAATCAACAATGAAATTATGAATACGCATACACGCATCAATAACTTTGCAATTCAAATCCAAGGAAAATTGCAATGGCCTCCACAAAATGCCCCAGCGAAGATCGATTTCACCAAATGCACATTCCACCACAATTCTAGATGAAGAATGGAAAAAGTTGAAGTTATCCTCCGCTGTGCCATGCATTGCATTATCATATGGGGTCATGAGGAATGACCGCAGCGAATACGCAGAGTCGCCAATAAAATAGTAGCCTCTTCTGCTTAATTCACTCCAATTATTGTCAAGGAGCCATTGGTACAGGCCTGTTCTCTTGAATGCAGTAGAGTCATGCTCAGCACCACGGGACTCGATGCTGCGGAAGAGCACACGCTTCTTTTTATCCACAATGGCCTGGACACTCAGTCCGTAGAATCCCTTCCGGCTGTAGAATGATTTCGGATTTAAAACACCGTCAGACTTGCGTGGTTTTCGAATTTTTACAATCCACCCATCAACCGCACCAATGCACCCACTAAATAAATGATTCGATCCATCTGCAAAATCTCTTGCCACGGCATTCATTCTTTCCTCATCCTTGCAAAAGTTGATACCACTTATATTAACTAGCTTGTCATCGCAGATCCATCGAAAGATAACATGACGAAAAATGGCATAGGGATAATTATAACCGGTGCCAAAAATAATGCCAAGGTCTAAATACGACCCCCCTGCAAGCATGCGCAATGTGATTGCCAATTTGACTTCACCGCAAATGATCCCACCAGTATACACGGAATGCGCCTGTACAAGCGTCCTCATTCGGGCCTCAGCCACTGAGTCGGGTGGTCTTAGTGTAGATTGCAATTCATACAGATATTCCTCACTCTTGAATGCCCCTTCTCCAACATTTCTCTTTATTTCATTGCAGAGCAGATCAAAACAGTCACGAGACATGCGAAAATATCGACGGAATTGTCGTTCAGTCAAACCCGCACTAAATTCCTCCCAGCTCTTTCTTTGACGCCACCGCCTCATGGAACAACTTCTCTTTCTAATTATCGACACTCTACGCTTCCGGAGAAAACTAAATACCAACTTGTGGATCACACGATCTGCCGAGTCATCATCGACAGAATCCAAGATATGCTGCCGCAATAGCTTCAACTTGATTGATGGGGAAGGAACGGTGGCAGTGCCGGTGGCTGGGGCAATGGTGTTGTGGGTCGCCATTGCCTTCCCCCCTGCCATATGGCGGGCAGCAGCAGCGGAGCGCCGTCAGATGAGGCACCAGATGCTGCGCGTCGAGGTGGGGTGGCAAGGGAGTTCCGCTGCTCGACGTGAAAGGTGGCGATGGAAAAGGTTGTTGATGTGTGCTGAGGTGCGTGATCAACTCTGACGTTGCATCGTACAAGAGGCTCCTCGACCTCTTTTTTCTTTTCTGTCACAAGGGCGATTTTTTGGTACGATTCAAGCTCCCGCCATGAAATCGTACCTCAAAATCGTACGTGCCTGTTTCAGTTTTCTTTTCTAACAGACACGGCCTAAGAGTTGTGTTTTTTTTGTGCTAATACTCGCTAAATCGAAAATTAGCCGATAAGGAGATAATGGCCACCAGAGAGGTTTTAAAAAATGACATTTTATGAATAATGACAGTTTTCCAAAAAATGCGTAACAGATCGTACAGTAGGTACGTAGGATTATTAGTATTCTTCTCTGACCCGCTTCGTGCATTTCCACGTATCGTGTTTTTATTCAGACTACATGGGAATCAGTAACAACAGGCACTGTGGGTTGTCCAAAGATTACACCCT
This sequence comes from Cyclostephanos invisitatus, assembly GCA_036939675.1. Classification (NCBI taxonomy): domain Eukaryota; phylum Bacillariophyta; class Thalassiosirophyceae; order Thalassiosirales; family Thalassiosiraceae; genus Cyclostephanos; species Cyclostephanos invisitatus. The sequence continues at coordinate 5,185 of JALLBA010000145.1, read as the reverse complement.
ACTATCACATACACTACAGAGTACATACCACACAAAAAAGGGAGAAAAAATTAATGACAAAAGATCCATTTCCTTCATCGTCCCATCTCTCTCGCTCTTCGCTCCGATCCGTACGATATCTACCGTCCATATTCGGCGCGGTTCACCCCGCCCGCCCCGCCCCCCGTCTCATAATCCATCCGTCGGTCCGCGACCTCCCCTTCGCTTCCCATTCCGAGGCGGCGCATTACATCGCTCCGTCGGGGATAAATAAATTCTAATATCTCACAATCATGTCCACCGATCGCGGCGGCAACAGCAGCAAATCGAGGTCCCTCTCCTCGTCCCGGTACCTGATCGACCTTGCGTGGTTCGGCGCCATCCTGTACGGCATCGCGTACTTCCTTGGATATGCATATCAAATTCGACTCCAGGCGATCAAGGAGTACGGTCCGGTGATACACGAGTTCGATCCGTACTTCAATTGGAGGGCCACACAGGTGAGTTGTAGCTTTTCGTGCGCGCCACCGTGACGCCGCCGTCGTCGTCGTTTTGCGCGGCGCGGGGTCATGAATACGATTGTCCGCCCTCGGACGAATACTTAACCCCCCCCCCCCCCCCCCCCCCTTCCCCCATTTTTCTCGCGTGCATGATACATAATATCATCCGCATCCACCACCCTCCCCCTCGCCCTCCCCCGTCCACGCCCCCCTTTTGACCCAAGTACCTGTACGACAACGGCGCCAAGAAATTCTTCGAGTGGTTCGATCACAAGGTATGGTACCCCCTGGGACGTCCCGTCGGCACGACCATATATCCCGGCATGCAATTCATCGCCGTATTCATCAAGCGATACGTCGTCGGGGAATACATGAGCCTCAACGACGTTTGCTGTTACATACCGGCATGGTTCGGGGTGATCGCGAGTTTCGTCGTGGGATGCATCGCCTACGAGGCGTCCATACCCGCGAATACCGGCGGGAACGTATTCGGGATGATGCTCGACGGATTGCGGGGGAAGTACGCCGACGATAATTCCATGATGACGACGTCGACGAATGGGAGGGGGATCGGGCCGAGGATATTCGGTCTCCATTCCCCCGCGGCGGAATGCTCGATTTTCGCCATGGGCTTCATGGGCATCGTGCCCGCCCACCTAATGAGGTCGGTGGGGGGCGGATACGACAACGAGAGCGTGGCGGTCACGGCCATGACCATCACGTTCTACCTATGGATGAGATCATTGCGCAATGGCGAAAGGCACGGTTACCTCTACGGCTTATTCGCCGGCGTGGCGTACTTCAACATGGTCGCCGCGTGGGGGGGGTACGTCTTCGTCCTCAACCTCATAGGGGCGCACGCCGCCTTCCTCGTGTTGTTCGGTCGCTTCTCCACCAAGGTGTACCGCGCATACACGCTCTTCTACATCGTCGGGACGTCGTTGGCGATACGCGTTCCCGTCGTCGGTTGGTCCCCCCTCAAGTCGCTCGAGCAGCTCGGACCATGCGCCGTCTTCCTCGGCTATCAGCTATTGTATTACACCGAGGTCCGTCGTCGGCAGTTTAAGATGACGCGGGCCGAGGCTTGGAGGTTGCGCGTGCGCGTCTTCGCGATCGCGCTGGGCGTCGTCGTGTTGCTGGTGTTATTGGTCATACCCAGGTCGTACTTCGGGCCGATCTCGTCGCGCGTTCGCGGGCTGTTCGTGCCTCACACCAAGACCGGAAATCCTCTCGTCGATAGCGTCGCCGAGCATCAGGTGAGTTATACATGTTTGTTAATCCTAAAGCGTTCCCCGTGCGGAGACCATGTGTAAAATTAACAATCCCCCTTGTATCGTTCGCTCGTCTTCCGCCCTCTCAAGGCTGCCTCCAACCAGGCGTATTGGCAATACCTGCACATGCTGTGCTACTTGGCTCCCATGGGATTGCTTACCGTGCTTTTCCGGTTCGGGGACGCATCCTCGTTCCTTTTAGTATATGCCCTCCCCGCCTACTTCTTCTCGCACAAGATGGTACGGCTCATCCTGCTCACCGCCCCCATCGCTAGCATTCTGGGGGGGATCGTGGTCGGTCGGATAGTCGCCTGGTCCATTTCACTGTTCCTTGGAGTGAGCGACGACGATGATTCGGAGGACGGTACCGACGATAGGAAGAGGAATTCGGACGACAGGGCAAAACCCGAGGTGAAGAAGAAGAAGAAGGACAAGAAGTCGACCGATAGCTTCGCTGGCATTGCGGCGATACGCGATGGATTTGCCCAAGCTTCCAAGTCCTCGGAGGGCAAAGTTGTCAAGGTGATCGTCGCCATCATCATGTGTGGTGCACTCTACAAACAGGCATCGACCTTCACGGACTACTCGTGGAAGATCTCGGTCAGTCTTTCGAATCCCTCCATCATTCTCAGGGGTCAAACGCGCGAGGGGAATATCGTAACGCTGGATGATTACCGCGAGGCCTATTGGTGGCTTCGTGATAACACCCCTGACGATGCGCGTATCATGGCCTGGTGGGATTACGGATACCAAATCACCGGCATTGCCAACAGAACTACCATCGCCGATGGAAACACTTGGAACCACGAGCATATTGCATTCCTCGGGAAGATACTCACCGGACCTGTCGAGGAAGGTTATCAAATCGCTCGTCACCTTGCGGACTACGTCTTGATCTGGGGTGGCGGCGGAGGCGATGACTTGGCCAAGAGTCCGCATTTGGCGAGGATCGCAAACTCGGTATATCGCGATCATTGTCCCGGCGATGTGACCTGTGCTGCATTCGGCTTTGTGGTAAGTTGGCAATCCCTGTCCATCCTCTTGTTCCGCGAGGCATTACCATTTCAATTCACACTCTATCGCTTCGCGTTAACTACTTTCAGGATAACCGAGGAACCCCATCGCGGATGATGGAAAGGAGCCTCCTATACACTCTGCACGGTCACAAATTGAGGCCGGGCGTGGAAGCGGACCCCAGCATGTTCACGGAAGTGTACCGAAGTAAGTATGGCAAGGTTCGCATTTTCAAGATCGTTGGCGTGTCCCGCAAGAGCAAGACGTGGGTCGAGGACAACCGGGTATGCGACGCGGGCGGGTGGTTTTGTCCGGGAAAATACCCACCGGCGCTCAAGAAATATTTGGATAAGAAGAAGGATTTCGCTCAATTGGAGGATTTCAACCGCGGCGTCACCGACGAAGAGTACCAGAAGGAGTATTTTGAGAACCTGAACAATCCAGGATTGGCGAGGAAGCGTGCGGAAATGAACGCGCGACCGGACGACGATGTCGTGGAGAAGCCAAAGGTCCATGAACCGAGGGTACTATCAGACGAGGAGAAACTTGAAATATACAACACGTGGGAGGACACCGAGGACACCACGCTCATGTGGAAGCTCGTGTCGGGGAATGCGATGGAAGATTTGCAGAGGTGGTTGAAAAATGATCCCGGGGCGGCGTGGCTGCGCAGTGCCGATGGACGCGGTCCGATGTGGTGGGCGTTCGAGAGTAAGAACCAGGATATTGTTACCATGTTGATGAAAATGGGCGTCCCGCACACCGACAAGGATAAACATGGACTATCACCCGTTGACATATTAAAGGAGTAGGAGTGGAGATAGCCAGGAATGATCCTGTTTCCCTGTAGCGAGAAGGCTATCATATTGTTGCATGCGTTAAGTACTTCGAAATTTCCTTGCCTATTTGACCAACCAGTACATATGTGGGAGGGCTCGTTCGCTTTAGCGTCTTGACAATCTTTTAATTATCAACATTGATTTACGCAATCTGCTCGGGCTTTGAAAACCTCCATTGATATTCATTTTTCAAGGCAATCATTTGCTTTCTGCAGTCCTCATGGCTTGTTCGTTGTTTTGATGAGAAAGGGCAAGAGCGGTCTCGGAGAGATATTGGAGGAGAGAAACGGCATCCTCTTCGTCTCACATAGTGAAGAGACATCTCGATACCTTGATTTATTCTTTGTACTTTCGGCCTGAAATATCTTCCAGAATGGGGACAGGAGCTGCATATACGCGAGTATCAACTGCTGTCCCTCAAAATTGTAATTAGATGCTGAATCGGTTAATATTTCCATCTGGGCGTTTATTCTATCAAGTACGATGCATACTTAGAGAAGATGTGCCGGGAACTTCGGTGCCAAAGAATGAGAAGGTATGGTACTTCTTCTCCTCGAATGTTCACGGCGCCCATTAAATTTAACTTAACTATTTCACTGACATAATGCGAACACACATATGTCCGTTCCTCATTTCACTATGTCCTATGCAAGCTCTCTGATTTCAGGTCCTTCACAGGGTAGAGAGGTGAGGTGGTTGCACTGCTCCCGAGTCTTGCTATGAGACTTGACTTGCAAATCCAAGCACCGATTTCATTCTCGTCATCTAAAAGTTCGGGTTGGTTGCAGATGGGCGAAGGTGGGGCAATTGACAAGTGTCGGCAACACCAAGGTTTATTTGCCAATTGCGCAATTCGATTTCGATATCAACATGCCCCCCGCGATGGCAAATGCTGCCTTGACCTCTTTCCTCTCGGCGGGTCGAGGAAGCTTCTCAACTTTGCCATGAGCTTTGCAAACTCCTCCACTCTGGTCAGTGTTCATGCACCCATAGTGGCTGCAGCGAATACTCAAACTTTTCGCGCCATGTCTGAAGCAAACTCCTCGGCTTCGGGCTTGCTTGGTACACCCCTCGTGACTGCATTGCTTTTTCATTGCGATTGCGTCATGTGACCAGCAAACTCCTGGGTTTCGGACTCGCTTGGCACACCCCTCGTGGCTGCATTGTTTCCTCGTCGCGCCATATGCTTTGTAAACTCCCTGGATTTGGGCTTGCTTGGCGCACCCCTCATGGCTGTATCGTTTCCTCATCGCGCCATGTGTGATGCAAACTCCTTGTTTATGGACTTTATTGGTGCACCCATCGCGGCTGCATTGTATCCGTTGCACTGCGCCATGCGCAACACAAACTCCTTGTTTTACGACTTGATTGGTGCACCCCTCGTGGCTGCATCGTTTCTTCGTGGCGCCATGTGCAATACAAACTCCTCGGTTTTTGGCTTGATTGGTGCACCCCTCGTGGCTGCATTGTTTCTTAATTGCGATATGTGTAACACAAACGCCTCTGGTTTTGGGCAAAGTTGGTGCACCCCTCGTGGCTGCATCGTCTCGCCATCACGCCATGTGTAACACAAACTCCTCGG